>CAUYQG010075702.1:0-26680 GCA_963574415.1 Tarsius wallacei | reverse complement strand
AGATATAAAAGGGAGAGGTTTATTAGCCAAGAGCCCGCTGGCGGCCACTTGTCTGCTGGACATGCAAGTCCCACATCAAGGGCCCCCATTTGCTGTAGGGGCTTGCTTAAATGGGGCAAAACCACATTGGGACTTTCCAAGTGGGCCAAACCACAACATCCTGGAGGCCTAGGTACTTTTCAAGCAATGCTAGCAGGGTTCACAGAAGCAAAAAAAAAAAGCTGTTAAACAGTTTAACCTAGCCAGCAGGTGCTGTTGCCAGTTTCCAGGAAGGGAACTTTTTAGCTGTGCAAAGGTTGAGTACATGCTTAACTGTGCAAAGGCTGAGTTTATGCTTAGCCTAATTTTTGACATTGTAGATGTCTTTTAAAGACCCATTCCACAAAAAAACTATGTAACATCTTCCTCATCAATTACATTGCCATCTTTTAATCTTTATTCTTAGCATAGTGCTTAGCACATAATAGTTATTAAAAGCTATGAAGTATATTTTTAAATGAATGGATGTAGAACATGAATGAACATGTAGAACAGATTTTATTATAGGTCGCACTCACAATTGAACTAAGACAATGCAAAAACACTATAGTTGGTGTTAAGCATTCTGAATTTGTAGGCTAACCCTTATTAGTACAACTTATGTTGACAACATTTTGTAATAAAAGTACAGTAATATCCAATTTAGATGTGTTTATCTAGGCCAGGTCTCTTATCTCCTTTGTTTTTCAAAATTTTACCAAGTAGGACTGAAATAAAATATCATTCAACTCTTGATATCAACATATTTTTTGATTTTAACCACTTAGCATTCTGCAAAGAAAAAAATTACACGAAGACAAACTTGCTGCTTAGTTTCAAAAAAGTGCCAGAATAACTGTATATATAGTTGGCTGACCATTTTTGGAGAAAATGAAACCATCAGGCCAGGCACAGTGGCTCAAGCTTGTAATCCCAGCACTTTGGGAGGCCAATGCAAGAGGATTGTCTGAGTTCAGGGGTTCAAGACCAGCCTGGGCAACTTAGTGAGACCTCGTCTCTACAATAAATCAATATAAGCCAGGCATGGTAGTGCAGGCCTGTAGTTTCAGCTACATGGAAGGCTTAGGCAGAAGGATTGTATGAGCCCAGCAGGTAGAGGCTGCAGTGGCCATGGCCATGAGAGTGCCACTGCTCTCCAGCCTGGGCAACAGAGTGAGACTCCAACTCAAAAAACAACAAAAAAAATGGCCTCAGTGAGCTAGAACAGGCTCATGAACCACTGTGAGATCATTTTACATATCATACACATTTAAGGCATGAAAGTTCATTAAAGAACACCTTCATTATATTTCGCTTATGTAACCAGAGATACATATTAATTTTAGGCCAAATCATAAACATTATGTAATATCACAATACCTTTTCCAATGTCTTTGCCTTCCAAATCCTTTAATGTAAATGACTTTCCTTTTACAATTAGAACAGCATCACCTTCCCACTTTTTGTGTTTTTTCTTGGAAGCCTTACACCAAACAACACTGAAATATTTAACTAGGCTATCAGATTCCTCTTCTTGACCCTTGGACAATGTTATTTCTTTAGGAGCTGAATGAACTAGAATAGAAAATAAAACTCATGTTAGTAAGATAACTTTAATGTCTAAATAGTAAAGTTATCCAAACCAAAAAAAGAAGAAAATCAGATTATATTAAGAAGTGGATAAAAGAATATTTTATCTTATTCATGTTAGCATTTTATAAACTGAGAAATTCAACTATCAGGTGCTAACATTACCATGAGTACAATGAATGTAAACTTATTGTTCCAAAGTCATATAAATGCAATTGAAGTAGATTAACATAATAAACACCACAAACATCTTAAAACTCTAGGAATTAGAGACATTTCAGCATCTATAGCATGAAAAAATCTCTAAAATCACATTTTGACAAACACCGATTTAATTAACAGTGACATGACAAGTTGGGGAAAAGTAAAAGATTACAGAGTTTTCTGAAAGAAAAATCTATAACTTTTGTTGCTTATTTAATCGATCAATTAAAATGGTATATATGTAGGTATCCAACATGCTGTTTTGATGTACGTATATATTGTAGAATGGCTAAATCAAGCTAATTAACATATGCATTACCTCATTCTTTTGTTGTGAGAACATTCGAAATCTACTTTCTTAGTATTTTTAAGCATACATTGTTGTTAACTATGGTCACCATGTAGTACAATAAATATCTTGAATTTATTCCTCCTTAAATGAAGTTTTGGATGCTTTGAGCAATACCCCAACCCCACCCCAACCCCAGGTGACCACAATTCTGCTCTATACTTCTATGAGTTCAACGTTTTTAGATTCCACATATAGGTAAGATCACACAATAATTGTCTTTCTGTACTTGGCTTATTACACTTAGCATAATATTCTCCAGGTTCACCCATGTTGTCACAAATGAAAGAATTTTCTTCTTTTATAAGGCTAAATAGTATTCCACTGTGTGTATATACTGAAATTTTAAAAATCCACTCATCCATTGAAGGTCACTTAGATTGGTTCCTTATCCTGGCTACAACGAATAATGCTCCAAGGAACATGAAAGTAAGACATATTCTTAATATATTCATTTCTTTTTTCTTTTTAGATTGGAAAATACAGTTTATTTAGAAAGTAAATTGGAGCAAGAGAGAGGAGATTCACCTACCCAAAGTAGGAAACAGCTCAAAGAGCACATGGCCTGGCCAGTGCTTAACAAAACAATGGCTAATTTCATTTTCTTTGAATACATATCCAAAAGTGGAATTGCTGGACCATATGGTATATAATTTTTTTCAAATATGAACAAGTGTAAAACACCAAAGTAAAAATGAGACTATTTTATTAAAATGCTTATCTCTTAGCTCCTGTTCTTACCTAACTTGTACACTAGATTTCCAATACCTGGATAAAAGATAATCTACCTAAAGACAGAAAAATCTATTCTCCTACTACTGAAGACTATGACTTTTACCTCATTCATACCTGAATCAAGAAAATTACCAAAACAATAGAACTTACAAAATGAAATAATTTTTTATCATTCATTTATTTATTTTTTAGTAGGAGTCTCACTCTATCACCCAGGCTGAGGTGCAGTGGCATGCTCACGGCTACTGCAGCCTCTGCCCACTGGGCTCAGGCGATCCTTCCACCTCAGCCTTCCAAGTAGCCGGAACCACAGGTGCGCAATACCATGCCCAGCTAATTTTTGGATTTATTGTAGAGACGAGGTCTTGCCACATTACCCGGGCTGGTCTTGAACCCCTGGACTTAGGCAATCCTCTCATCTCTGCCTTCCAAAGTGCTGGAATTACAGGCATGAGCCACCACGCCTAGCAATAATTTTTTTACCTTTAAAAATGCACCATTTACTTAAATAAGAAAAGAAAAAGGAAATATCCTGATATCAGGGATAAGAAAAGGTTGCTTCTATCAATTCAATATTGTCCTGGAAGTCCTAGTCACTACAATAAGGCAACAGAAGCTTAAATAATATAAAAAGCAGAAAAGAAGAAATAAAACCAGGCCATTTGCAGATGATGTAATTGTTTATATAGAAACTCCCAGAGAATTTTAAAACAAATTACAACTAATAAAATGAGCAGAGTCACAGGATACAAGGTTCATATGCAAAAATCAACTGTATCCTTATGGTCTAGCAAACAAATAATTGAAAAATAAAAATGTTTTAAATTCCCTTTACAGTACCTCCAAAGCACAGACACCACAAAATACTCAGAAAAATATCTAGCAGAAGTCATCCAAGACCTCTACCTGAAAATGTAAAAGCTTTGTTGAAAAACTATTAACAAAGACCTAAATAAACAGACCTCCTATCTCATGTATTGGAACATTCAATTTTGTTAACACAGCAATCTTTCCCAAAATGATCGATATATTCAACACAATAACAATCAAAATCCCAAGACACTTCTGGTAGAAACTGGCAAGTTGATTTAAAAATTTATATGGAAATTAAAATAGCCTAAAGTAACCAAAGCAATTTTTTAAAAGAACAAAATTGGAGGTTTACTCTAACAGTATAATAATCAAGATAGTTTGATACTGGCCAAAAAGAAAAGTCATATAGTTCAGTAGACAGTAGCTAGAAATAGACCCACATGTATATGGCCAAATGATTTTCAACAAAGGTAGTGAGGCAAATTCAATGAGGAAAAGAAAGTCTTTTCAACAAATATTGCTAAATCAACTAGATATCCATTTAGAAAAGAAAAACATCCTTAAGTTACGCTATATATAAAATTTAGCTCAAAATAGATCATAGACCTAAATGAAAAACTCAAAACAAAAAATTTCTAATAGAAAAAACAAGAGAAAATATTTGTAACCTTGAGGTGGGCAAAGGTTTCTTAGAATATAAAAGCACAAAACATAAAAGAAAAAATTAAGCCGGGCTCGGTGGCTCAGCCTGTAATCCCACACCTTGGGAGGCTGAGGTGAGTGGATTGCCTGAGCCCGCGGGTTCGAGACCTGCCTGGGCAAGCGAGACCTCATCTCTACAATAAATCAAAAAATCAGCTGGGCGTGGTAGCGTGTGACTGTAGTTCCAGCTACTCGGAAGGCTGAGGCGGAAGGATCACCGGAGCCCAGCAGGTCAAGGCTGCGGTGGCCGGGAGCGACCACTGCACTCCAGTCTGGGCGACAGAGTGAGACTCCAACTCAAAAAAAAAAAAAAAAAGAAAAAATTATAAATGCAATTTTACCAGAATTTAAAACTTTTGCTTTTTGAAAGATGCCATTAGGAAAGCAAAAAGGAAAGCCACTGGCTGGGATACAAATGACCAATAAGTACATAAAAAGATGTTTAACATCATTGGTCATCCAGGAAACACATATTCAAAACACGAGATATTGGCTGGGTGCAGTAGCTAATGCCTGTAATCCCAGCACTTTGGGAGGCCAAGGCAGGAGGATTGCTTGAACACAAAATATGAAAACATGTGTAAATGCATACACAAATGTTTATAGCAGAATTTGTCATAATAGTCCGCAGGTAGAAACAACCCAAATGTCCATTCAACTGCCAAAAGGATAATCAAAATGTGGTATATCCATATGATGAAATATTATCCATCATTTTTTAAAAGTACTGATACATGCTAAAAAATGGATGAACCTTGTAAACATTATGCTAATGTTTACACTGAAAGAAGCCAGTCACAGAGACCATATATGTTATGATCTCATTCATATGAAATGTTTAGAACAGGGATCTACAGAGCCAGAAAGTAGATTGGTGATTGCTTGGGGGTGGAGGGTAGAGACGGAGGTAGGAAGTAGGGGAGGGAAGGGAGCTAAAGGCATGAAGTTTCTTTCTCAGGTGTTGAAAATGTTTAAAATTGACTTTGACGATGGCTGCACATAACTGTGAATATATTAAAAAACAATGAGATGTACACTTTATATGGGTGAATTATATGGTACATGAATTCTATCTCAATAAAGTCGTTTAAAACACACATACACACACAACGAGATATCACACACACCAATGAAATTGACTACAATAAAAAAAAATTGACCATACTAGTATTGGCAAAGATGTAGAGCAGCTGAAAGTATCATACCCTGCTGGAAATAATATAAAACATTACAACCAGTCTGAAAAACAGTTTGGCAGTCTCTTTAAAAGTTAAGCATACACCTACTATACCTACTGTAACCAGCCATTCTACTGCTAAATACTCACCACAAAAAAAGAAAACATATGTCTACAAAAAACAACTTGCATATCTTCAAGCCAGATAGGTAAATCAATCTCCTAAAAGTCAAAAACTTAATTGTCACTACTAGAATTCAGATAACTAATACCTTTAGCACTGGCACTCATAGATTTAGAAAGTATTGGGCCAGGCGCAGTGGTTCACTCCTGTAATCCCAGCACTTTGGGAGGCCGAGGCGGGAGGATTGCTTGAGCCCAAGAGTTGGAGACTAGCCAGGGCAACATACCAAGACCTGGTCTCAAGAGGGGAGAACTCATTTGAGAAGGGTAGGGTGAGGAGGATAAACTCCTTTCCCCACATTAAATCATGGAAAAGGCCATTGCATGGGAAAATAAGGTCAAGGTTATTTTGCAATGTGTTATGTTTCGGGAAGAAACACTTGTATAAAAAGGGAAGTTTTCATACCAGAAAAAGTTGTCTGCCACCCACTGTTTTCCCTTCAAGTACCCAAACACCACAGTCACTGCCTCTGCTTCTTCAAATTCCCCTAAACTACTTCTGGTTTCCAGTACAGTCTTCCCCCAAAACTGCCCTTGATAAAGG
Organism: Tarsius wallacei; assembly: GCA_963574415.1. NCBI lineage: Eukaryota > Metazoa > Chordata > Mammalia > Primates > Tarsiidae > Tarsius > Tarsius wallacei. Next base: position 20,365 of record CAUYQG010075702.1, on the reverse strand, counting down.
TCACTAGGAGCTCTGTGACAATAAATCCACAGATTATTTCTTATTCCTAACCATAGTTCTCAAAAACAGAAAATATTGACTATTTCCTCCTTGAAATACTGAACTCTATTACTGTAATTTCTCTAACACCATTCAAATTTTCCTCTTCTTTGGTTGTTTCCTCTTAGACATCCTTGCCAGTTCATACTTTGTCTACCTTTTTACTGGAGTTCTTCAGAACTGAGTTCTAGGTCACCTTCTCTCCTGGTGTACCATTCTTCTTTAAATTAACTAATCCATTCCTGTGGCTTCAATGCTACCCAGGTACTAACCACTTTTTTAGCTTAGATTAGAACTCTAGATCTGCATATCTGCATATCCAATGGACTCCTAGATAAGTCCACATGAATGTCTCATAAACATCTCAAAATCAGGTCCACGTATCTTCTCTTCAAAAACTGCTTCTTGTTCAGTTTTCCCATGTCTCAGCCTTGCTCAAACCAGAAAGCTGAAAATCATCCTTGTCATTCTCCACTTTTCCAGGCTCACAGTCAACCTACCACAAAACCAGATAATTCTACCCCCTACAAGGTTCTCAAGCTATGTACTGCTTGCCTTCTCCACTTTTTTCAAATTGTCTTGAATCTGAATGTGTGTATTATTGCAGGGGATTCACAACAGGTCTACTGATATCTCTTGCCACCTCTATTTCCTAAAACCATTTTCCACATTTACTATAGTTATCTGAACCACCTTGAAGGAAGCATGCTACCCAGTCATGGGGACTTATCTAAATTAATTTCTCTCTGTGTACCACTTAAATTTTCCTTATTGTCAAGTTAGATCAAGTTGCCTTATTACCTTAGCATCATCTCAACAATTAGCTATGTAGCAAATTATTTAATGTCAGTTTTTCTCATTAAACTATAAAGTCCTGGCAGGGCACAGTGGCTCACACCTGTAATCCCAGTACTTTGGGAGGTGGAGGCAAGAGGATAGCCTGAGCTCAGGATTTCGAGACCAGCCTGGGCAACTGAGCAAGACCTTGTCTCTCCAAAAAAAAAAAAAAAATTAGCCAGGCGTGGTGGCATGCACCTTTGATTCCAGCTACTTGGAAGGCTGAGGTAGAAGGATCACCTGAACCCAGCAGATGGAGGCTGCGGTGGCTGTGAGTGTGCCACTGTACTCCAGTCTGGGCAACAGAGTGAGACTTCTACTCAAAAAATAAATAAATTATAAAGTCCTGAGAGTAGGAGTCTGTTTTGATTTTGTTCACCATATTCCCAGAAAACAGAAGATAAACTTTTTAAAACTGCTATTTTGACTCTAGATAAATTTTGATTGCATGTTTATAAAAATATTTAATTAAAATATAAGTATCTTAAAATTCCTTTCATTGAGAAAATAGCTTTAAAAAATAACTCTGAATACACTTCCATGATTGTCCGTTTTTCCTTTTTTTTTTTTTGAGGTGGAGTCTCACTGTTACTCAGGCTGCAGTGCAGTGGCATACTCACGGCCACCACAGCCTCAATCTGCTGGGCTCAGGTGATCCTTCTGCCTCAGTCTTACAAGCAGCTGGTACTATAGGTATGCACCACCACACCTGGCAAATTTTTTTGATTTATCGTAGAGATGAGGTCTCACCAATTGTCCAGGCTGATCTTGAACTCCTAGGCTCAGGCAATCCTCTCGCCTCCGCCTCCCAAAGTGTTGAGATTACAGGCATGAGCCACCATGCCCAGCTCTTATTTTCATTTTTTTTTTTTTTTTTTTTTGAGTTGGAGTCTCACTATGTCGCCCAGACTGGAGTGTATTGGCCGCTCCCGGCCACCACAGCCTCAACCTGCTGGGCTCTGGCAATCCTTCCGCCTCAGCCTTCCAAGTAGCTGGAACTACAGGCGCGCGCTACCACGCCTGGCTAGTTTTCGAATTATTGTAGAGATGAGGTATTGCCAAGTTGCCCAGGCGAATCTCGAACCCGCGGGCTCAGGCAATCCACTCACCTCAGCCTCCCAAGGCGCGCGGGATTATAGGCTGAGCCACCGAGCCCGGCTTATTTTCATTTTTAAAGACACATTACCTTCAGGATCAACTATCTTCCAAGTAAATTTTTAAACAAAGATTCATCAATCACGCTGTATGTACTGTAGTTCACTGATTAGTGGAAGCTATAGCTTTTACCAACATTAGTTCTTTTATAACCATAATTTCTAGCAATGCAGTTTTGCTTAATCAAATTTTGCATACATAGATATTATCAAGATTGTATTAACCCATCAAATTTTAGTCAAGAAAATTGGCCCGTTTTTAGGTAAACTGACAGTTGTCATGTGATTATTTTTGTTGTTTTATTAAACTTGATCTTCCCAGATAGTTTTGAGCTTTTCAGCATGCTTTTTCTTTTTTCTTTTTTTAAAGATGTATGCGTAGGCCGGGCACAGTGGCTCAAACCTGTAATCCCAAAACTTTGGGAGGCCGAGGTGAGAGGATTGCATGAGACCAGGGGTTCGAGACCAGCCTGGGCAAATTGGCGAGAACTTGCCTCTACAATAAGTCAAAAAATTAGCCGGATGTGGTGGCTCATACCTGTAGTTCCAGCTACTTGGAAGATTGAGGCAGAAGGATCACCTGAGCCCAGCAGGTCGAGGCTGTGGTGGCCCACCTGGGTGACAAAGTGAGACTCCAACTCAAAAAAAAAAAAAGATGCAGGGGTATACATGCATGTCTGTTACATGGACATATTGGACAGGATGCTTTAATCAATTTTTGAACTCTAAAAAATTTTGCAGTGTACAATTTTAGCCACTTTTAATTAGTTTTCTTTGTGCATTGTTTCTACCAGTGGCAATGACTGTGCCTTGAATAAAAGACTAACAAAATCTTTCAGTATTCCCTTTTAAGTAGTTCAAGGGGGTAATCCTTTAAAGTGGGGGTAAAAAGAACATCTTCATGCAAATGGCTGGGGAAAACATCCTAACCTCCCTGCCACCCGTACCCTCACCTACCACCCTGGGAAAAAAAGTTGAACAAAATAATTAAATTCTAAGAATTTAGAAATTACTTATAATTGACCTTGAAATACCATGAGATTCTCAGACTTACCCTTTTCTTTTGCAGAACAGCAGAAGGAAGGGCATAAACTATGAAGCCAATCTGGGTGGGTTTGAATCTTGGCCACTTACTAGCTCTGCAACCCTGAACAAGTCCCTTAAGCCCTCGTGGCAGTTTATGAATCCACAAAATGAATGTAATGCTAACACCCACATCATAGACCTACTGTGAGGATAGATTAGTAAATATATGCAAAATGCTTAGACCAGTACTTGCCACATAATAAGAGTTCCCTTAATGTTTACTATCATCATTATCATTTGTCTCTGTCCCTTTCCCAATCAGTCTTATTTTAAAATTATCTAGGTCATTGGGCAGGGAATGGAGAGTGTGAATAATTCCAAAAAAGTAGAATCAAGATCATTGGGAACATGGAATCATGGAACATAACTTCCTTTATCTAGGCTACTTGCATTACAGAAAATATTAACTAATTTCCTGTGTCCCAGAATAACCATCCCTAACAATTCCACTCTAACTATAATTTAATTCAAATCTTGGTTCTGATCCATTTTCCCCTTGGCCCTGTAACATACTTGCCAAATCAATACCAAAAAATGGTCTGTATAAACAAGAGACTTGAAGGCATAGGCCTATCAGTAAGATTAACAAAGAAAGGATGCTTAAAACGATGCTTTGATAAAAGAGAAAGGAGATAATGTCATGTAACATTAACAGTAAGTATTATCATCTTAATAAGTCCTAAGCACAGCCACTCCAGGAAAATTTAATTGTACATCCCATAAACCCAAGCCTTTAGTATTCTTTTGTATACCAATTCTAAATACACTTGTTTTCAGTAGCACAAATGAAATTTAAAATGTCTCATACAATCAACTCAATAAAGAATATAAATAACTCTTATAGATTATATTGAGTTTTAAAATTACCAAAATCTACCAAAACTTTTAATATGCATTAACATAACTCCAATATAAATTTAAGATTGAAACATTTTTATTACACTAAAAAAACATACAAACATTAATATACAGATCCCTTCAAACTGATCATCACACATATTTTTCTTTATCTCGTAAGAGGCTGAATGTCAACTAAGTACAAGTATCAATATGTATAAAATAAATCTAGAAGATATTTCTTTGCATTAAAGATCATTTTTAGAATTACACTTTATAAGAATGGCAGAGACTATACATTTCATTGTATTTCTCCAATACCTCCTGTTAGAGCATATATGCAATAAATGCCAAAGTGGAAAAAAATCAATATACTATAATATTCTCAGATATCTAAATTATCTCAGGTATCTAAATTATCTGCCCAGCATTTTGAATTCACTTAAACATTTAACAAGTTATTCATCAATTTTGATTCTGACATTCCAATTATTGAACAAAGATTTTTTTTAAAGCCACATACACTGTTGATGAAAGTGAAAAAAATACAATCACTTTAGAAAAATGTCTGGCAGTTTCTTTTTTCCTTTTTTTTTTGAGTTGGAGTCTCACTCTGTCGCCCAGGCTGGGTGGGGTGCAGGGGCACACTCATGGCCACCAGAGCCTCAACCTGCTGGACTCAGGTGATCCTTCTGCCCCAGCCTTTCAAGTAGCTGGAACTACAGGCACATACCACAGCGCCCAACTAATTTTTGGATTAGTAGAGATGAGGTCTCGCCAAGTTGCCCAGGCTGCTATCAAACCCGTGGGTTCAGACAATTCTCTCACCTCGGCCTCCCAAAGTACTGGGATTATAGTTGTGAGTCACTGTGCACAGCCTGGCAGTTCCTTAACAGTTAAAAGTATATGGTTCTCTAATCTAGTATTATGGCCACAAAAAACTTGCACAAGAATATTCACAGAATCTTTATACATAACAGTCAAAATCTGGAAATTACCCAGAAGTCCATCAAAAGATACTGGATAAACAAACTGTGGTATATTTATAAAATTGAATACTACTACTCAGCAACAAAAAGCAATGACCCACTGATAAGAGGATAGATGAACATAGATGAATAGTAAAAACATTAAGATAGGTGAGGAAAAAAACAGAAACAACGTCTGAATACAGTATGATTCCAATTATATGAAATTCTAGAATGGGCAAAATTTACATGTGATTTTTTAAAAATTAGAACAGTGGGTTGCCTGAGGTGCAGAAAATCAACTAGAAAGGGGCAAGAGGGAATTTTCTAGGTGATGATAAAGTCCTAAATCTTAATAGGGATTTGATCTATACAAATGTGATTCTTTATCAAAACTCATTAAATGTACACTTAAGATTTGTACATTTTGGCCAGGCACAGTGACTCAAGACTGTAATCCCAACATTCTGCGAGGCCAAGGCGAAAGGATCGCTTGATACCAGGAGTTCAAGTACAGCCTGGGCAACATAGTGAAACCTCATCTCTATGAAAAATTTTTTTAAGTTAGTTACTGGGAGGCTAACACAGGAAGATCCCTTGAGTTCAGGCAGATGAGGCTTTCGTTCGCTGAAAATGCACCAATGCACTCCAGCCTGGGCTACAGAGTGAGATCCTCTCTCAAAAATTAAAAAAAGATTTGTGCATTTCACTGCATGCAAATTTCACCTAAAAAATATACATACACAAATAAATATTGAACTCTAGTAAATACTCATGCTGAAGTGTTTAGGGGTGAATTATTCTTACTAATTCTACAACATGTTTTGAAGTAACATTTTTCTTAAGAAAATGAACTGATGGATGGATAGATGGATAAATGTGAAAAAGGAAATATAGGAAAACATTAATTGCAGAATCTACGTGGGAGATATAGGAATACTTCCTATAACCTTTTTTCAACTTTTTCTGTATGTTTGAAAAGTTTCTTAAGATGTTATGGGAAAAAAGTCTTTGTAACAGAGCGAATTCACACATAATTTTAAAACACAAAGATCTACTAACAAAGTAATTTTAATGATATATCCATTTCAGTTTAAGTTGTTTGGGCTGACATGAGTAGTATTTTTATTTGTTTATTCATTTATAACTGCTTTCTACTATTTACAAAGCAATTGAAATCTAGAAATAAATATATATTCTAACTACTACTAGTTTTAATCAATTTAAAAGATATAAAAATATGTTGAACAATTTCTCAAAATCATACATAAAGATTTAGTATGACAATGTTTAATTAGGTTGCATATTTTAAGAACTTATACTTGTTGATTCGTTTGTTTTTGTTTTATTGAGTCAGAGTCTCGCTCTGTTGCCCAGGTTGGAGGACAATGGCTCACTGCTACCACAGCCTTGACCTGCTGGGCTCAGGTGATCCTTTCACCTCAGCCTTCCAAGTAGCTGGGACTACAGGCATGTGCCACCATGTCCAGTTATTGTTCTTAAATTTATTATAAAGACTTTGTCCAGTTAATTTTTTTTAAATTTTTTGTAGAGATGAGGTCTTGCCCAGGCTAGTCTCAAACCCCTTGAGGCAATCCTCTCGCCTCCACCTCCCCAAGTGCTGGGGTTATAGGAGTAAATCACCACACCTGGGTAAGAACTTATGCTTTTGTATTTAAGTATGCAACTATATTTCATCTATTTTTAAGTATTTACAATCAAATTCATCATCAACTATTTGATTTTGAGAATTTGTAGATCCTGACATTTGATAAAAGAAATTATGATATTTGGCATATAACATATCACCTAAATAAATTTATTTCAATTATGCCTCATTAAAAAATTTTCACCTCTACAAGTACTGAGTTATTTGTCTATGGCACACAAAAAAGTATACAAATCAGAACAATGTATTATCACATATTTAAAAGAACATGTATTAACAAAGCATTTAACCACCATCTACAGTATAGATTAAATACAATTTATTATACTCTAAGTTATTTAAACATGTCTATTTAAAAGTTGACATTACTCTAAAAGAAGGCGCATAAAAAAACTCATATCTTAACATTTTCACATAAGATAAAACAGGATAGAGTCCTTCAAAAATAAAATAACATGAAATTGATGTCTCATCATACAAAAAAAAGAAAAATACTTAATTTGACTATTTTAAGAAATCTGGCATTTGTTAGAAATAAAAGTCTTATTAACTTTTCTCAGACTGCCATTATAAAGCATCTAGTTTAGAAAATCATAAGTTGTAATATATAAGTTGTTAAAACATCCATTTAAGTTTATATGGATAAGAGATAGATATGAAGGTGGCAAAAATTATCTATCCACTATCTAAATTACTAATGTGTTGAATGAAATAATCTAATCACTTAGTATATTTTTCAAATTTAACATATTTCTACAGAATCAAGACTACATTTTAAAATAAAATTACTCTTCTGTTTTCCTAGCACTATATTTTGTAGGTAAAGCTCATGGCCCCTACAGTTCTCTATAATATGCAGGACGTCTAGGGGCTTCAGTGTACCATCGTCCCTCAGTATTCAAGAGGAACTGATTCCAGGACACCTCCCTCAACCAAAATCCACGGACACTCAGGTCCCTTATATAAAATGGTATATTTGCATACAACCTACACATATCCTCCTGTATATGTTAAATCATCTCTAGATTACTTATAATACCTAATATACTGTAAATATCATATAAATAGTTGTCATAGTTTTAAATTTTTATTATTTTTAATTGTGTGTTATTGTTTTTTGCCGAATATTTTCCATATGCAGTTGGTTGAATCCACAGATGTGGAACCTGCAGATGTAGGGATGACTGTAAAACCCATTAATACTAGCAGAATTTCTCCCTATACTTTTCCCTTAGTGAAACTTGTTCTCAGCAAAAATTGTTAATGTTAGTAAGACTCAATAAAAAAAAGAAAAAAAAAAAGTTTAAGATTCAAATTTCCAGAATATACTCTTAGAGAAAAAAAAAAAACCTAATAAAAAGGGTTCAATGATCAACCAAATAATCTTCTTCTTTTTTTTTTTTTAGTTGGAGTCTTACTCTGTCACCCAGACTGGAGTGCAGTGGCCAGGAGCAGCCACTACAGCCTTGACCTGCTGGGCTCTGGCAATCCTTCCGCCTCAGCCTTCCAAGTAGCTGGAACTACAGGAGTGTGCTACCACGCCTGGCTAATTTTTGATTTATTGTAGAGATGAGGTCTCGCCAAGTTGCCCAGGCAGGTCTGGAACCCGCGGGCTCAGGCAATCCACTCACCTCAGCCTCCCAAAGCGCTGGAATTACAGGCTGAGCCACCGAGCCCAGCTTAAATAATCTTCTTTATACAGAAATTCTCATAAACTGTACTACACTAATCATGGTTATATGGAGAGAAGTAGACATTTAGCAAAATTACATGCATTTAAACTTTTGAAAATGAAAATTAAAAAGACTGACTCAAAAACTGCTACAGTAAACTTACTGCAATGAGTGAGATTCTGGTGTTTAAAAACACATAAAAATGGGTTTCTTTTTTTTTTTTTTTTTTTTGAGTTGGAGTCTCACTCTGTCGCCCAGACTGGAGGGCAGTGGCACACTCCCGGCCACGCAACCTTGACCTGCTGGGCTCCGGCAATCCTTCCGCTTCAGCCTTCCAAGTAGCCGGAACTACAGGCGCGCGCTACCACGCCCGGCTAATTTTTTTGATTTATTGTAGCGATGAGGTCTCGCCAAGTTGCCCAGGTGGGTCTCAAACCCGCGGGCTCAGGCAATCCACTCACCTCAGTCTCCCAAAGCACTGGGATTACAGGCTTAGCCACCGAGCCAGGCTAAAAATGGGTTTCTTATTCTGCACAGTCCCTAAATGTTAATGAAATGTGTTGCCTGACACAACCAAAGAAATGACAATCTTGAACAATGCTGGAGAAAAATGATTATACCAGACTATGTTTATACTACTTTATGGTTAACAAAAAATTTTCCAAAGGCAATTTTTTATATACATAATTTTCATCTTCCACACTGATGTTAGAAACAAACCACCAAAAAAAGATATATATTGCACTTTTTTGAACACAGATCTCTTTTATAGAAACATCTTGTAGAATTAATGGTCCACAGAACACACTTGGAAAAACTAATTTGCTGTACAAAATCAACTTTCAAATTGAACATTCATTATCAGTTCTGAGTAGTAGCATACTGGAAGTGTTATATGAATTACATCTCATATTAATTTGCTTGCAATAATTTCAAAAAATATAGCTAACTACTGCAAAGACATATTAGAATTCTATTAAAAACATTACTTCAAACTAGAATTATAAGATTCATTAGACTCAAAGAAAAATCAAAACAGATTAAAAAGAAGATAAAATTGTCAAAAGGATGTATCATATTATTTATTCAAGACTTTTTATAATAAAAAATTTAACTCTACTACCAGGTATAAAATTCTTTTTAATTCAGTCAATGAAATTAAGCAGTCAACATGCTACAATAGTACAAGTGTTCATTTTATGTTTTTTTTTTCTATTTCTATAACCATAACCTAAATTTCTAGTTTAATTTCTTCTCGCTCCAATGCCTACCCCTAAATGCTACTCTTCCTAAATCACAGCTCTAATCATATCAGTCCTCTAATTCAAAACCTTCAATGGCTTCTCATTGTACATTCAGTTTAAAACAGTATTTTATGTGATCCATAATCTGGTACCAACCATCATCCAAACTGATATACCTCAGTTCACCTTCAAACACTCTTCGCAAACATGTTTAAGAATGTAGTATGAGCCGGGCGCAGTGGCTTATGTTTGTAATCCCAGCACTTTGGGAAGCAGAGGTGAGAGGATTGCCTGAGCCCAGGTGTTCCAGACCAGTCTGGGCAACTTGGTGAGACCTTGTCTCTACAATAAAAAAATTTTTAAAAGAAATTATCTGGGTGCAGTGGCATGCGCCTGTGGTTCCAGTTACTTGGAAGGCTGAAGTGGAAGGATCGCCTGAGCCCAGCAGGTCGAGGTTGCGTGCCACTGCACTATAACCTGTGTGACAGAGTGAGATTACGACTCAAAAAAAAAAAAAAAAAGAATCTAGTATGATTTAGGCATCAAACAAGGTTCCAAAATACTCTATTTCACTGGTTGTCATGCTTTAGCTTGGATCATCAGCTCCAGAGGAATTACTAGCCCTACACCCAGAGTTTCTGATTCAGTTCCAGTGGATTTACATTTCTAACAAGTTCTCAAGTGATGCTGAGTCTGCTGCTGGTTAGGACACATATTTGGAGAACCACTGCTCTACTCCAAGGCCACAAAGTGGAAACCCAGTGGCTCAATGAGACTCATTCACATGTTGTATGTACAGTGTTTTAAAAGCATTTTTGATCATTTGCAAACATTTTAAAATTGGAAAATTTCACATAAAAAATGCAGATGTCTGACTTTTTCTTGCATGTATAAATTCTACTGGAGCTAAGCAGCAGCTACTCTATTTTGTCCAGGGAGATGTCCTTCCTAGTCCAGGCTACCTACCACAACCCAAATTGGCTCTCTATACTCATTTAAAATCACCTGCTTGGCACTGCATTTGTGCTTATACTCTGGATCCACTTTTTCTTATTGTGACTTTTTTCCAACTGCTACCTCTGACTTCAAACAACTATTCTCCTGAATTCTACCTTCCCCATTCTAAAACTTATCTTAAAAATCCTTTCTCAACAAAACACAAGTAAAAAATAGAAATTCTTATGTAATATGAGTGTTAAAGATTTAACATAAATTTAATATGCGTGCTTTAAGAATCAAGTTTTATTTCCACAAAGACTAAAATATAACATTTACAAAAAAGACTACAGAATATATCATAAAGTATAAACATAATTTTTTTGCTATTCTTATTCTAAATAAAATTTTTATTGTTCACTTTGCTTTTTACTGTGAAAGAAATAGTTTCTCAGAATAAGACATTTAAAATTAATTAAGACATGTCTTTAAATCACATAGCCAAAATATATAATAGCACCAGTGGAATAGCATATGTTATTTTGCTGGACAAAAAAGAGGGGCGAATGGGATAATTTATACAATTCATAACCTAACAATTTTTAAAAGCAAGTTTAATTAAATGCTTCTAATATCTAAATCTGGAGAATATGTTTGTGGATGTTTATTTCTATAGAATAGTAGGTAGAAAAAAATTACACACAAAATTTGAGTGCTGGTCCTTGCTCTGCCATAAATAGGTTGGTTGTCATTGAGTTCTCCCTCAACCTCAGTTTCATTACCTCTAAACTTCAGAGGTGAGAAAAAGTGATGTCCAAATATATTCCATTTCTAAAATCCTAGGACTTTCTCCTTCAAAAGATGAAAGCATAAAAACCAATGTCATACAGACAAGCTTCTTGTTATTAGATTGGTATAGCTTCTAACTTTGACTTAAAAACCTTTACAACTTTCAAAGTTCTAACTAAAAATGTTGAAGATGCAACTTTTAAATAATATGAATGTATTTATATACGTATTTGTGTATATCTTTTTTTTTTTTTTTTTGAGCCAGGATCTCAGCCTGTTGCCCAGACTGGAGTGCAGCACGCAATCATGGCTCACCACAGCCTCCTCCTCCTGGGCTCAATCCTTCCGCCTCAGCTTCCGGAGTAGCTGGGACTACAGGCTCATCACCACACCCAGCTAATTTTTTTTTTTTTTTTTTTTTTTGTAGAAATGAAGTCTCATTATGTTGCCCAGGCTGGTCTCAAACTCCTGGGCTCAAGCAATTATCTTGCCTCAGCTTCCCAAAATGCTGGGATTACAGCATGAGCCACCATGTTCAGCCTATTTGTGTATATCTTAATGATCAAAATAAAAGATCTTTTGTAAGACCAACAGTTAAACTTAGAAAAAGAGTGGGAGAAGAAAATGAAAAATATAACCATGCTAACCTATCAGCAAATTTTAATATCTCTAAAGATAATGAAATAATTAGAAAATCATGTCAGAAAAGTTTTTCCATAACAGAAATTAACCACATTTTTCAAGAACATATATTCTGCATCAGGATTTTCCTAAAGTAATTTGGCCAAAATCAAAATTATCAAACTGCAAGACTGAAAAAATGAATCTTAGAGACTACTATATTCAGGCAGGTCATGCCGTAAGCGAATTGCTTTCAGCTTCTCCACTTCAATTTTTGCTCTTAGTAGCTCTTCCTCTAGCTGCTGCCTTCTTTTCAATCCATCCCTCTTCTCCTGAACATATAATCCAAAATTTTTTTGATTTTCTAAAATTATTTGATGCTCCTCTTTCAACATTTGCAGGAACTGAGGATCATACCCTAACAGTGACCTAAAGTGTTCTCCACTCTCATGCCGAAAAAAATCATCTCTCCTTGGAATAGAAGATGGAGACGATGTCATTCTCATATCAATAGAGGAAAGTGAAGGCGACAACGATCTTTCCATAACATGTACTAATTCATGTTCTTCTCTTTGCTCTAAAGTATCACTCTGTTGCGAATTTAAGAGCAGTGGAGGAGGTGGTTTAATGTCTTCTTCTTGCTTCACCTCTACTGTAATAGCAACAGGATGTTGATCCAACATTACCTGTAGTGAACTGGTACCAGCCTGTGCCTCCTCATCCAAGTTTGCACTATAGCACACAAAAAAGCATTATCAAATGAAGACAAGAGTATCTTTATAGCATAATTTCATATACATTAAGTTATAAAGCTTTAAAACTATAAAGAAAGTTATGAAGCCAAAAATTTTTAACACTTGGAAAAACAAATTAAAGTGACTAAGATTGGGATTTCAACAATATATACAAACAGGTCTCCCCCATCCTTAACTTTAAAATTGAGCTCTTAAAGAGGTAGAAAATTACAAATATTGCACAAGTCTAATGAAGTAAATTTTTTAAAAAGTCATTGTTAATGCTCTCAAATGCACATCAATAGTCCCTACAATTCCAAGGTTCTCAAATGGTGTAAAGCCATTTAATGAATTCTCAGTCTTGTTATCCCCCATGCCTCAGCTCTAGACCTCCTGCTTTGGCTTTCCTGGACTGATTTAAAAATCATCAAGGTCCGTAACTTTTAGGAGGGCAGTGGAAGACCACCTATGGGAGGTAGTGATTTCTGTATTTGCCCAAAAAATAAAAATAAAAATTCTGTATGGCCTTGGGATATGCCCAATTATCAGAGGTTATCCCAACTATCCCATTTCAGATGCAATGGCATTTCCCTTTTACCTGTCCTGAACTACATGACTCAGTTGGTGCTTAAGTCTTTCAACCATTGGTCAGGTAAATTTCAGAAAAGTAAGTGTTTTTATTAACCACTATATATCCAGTACCTAGTATAATACAGTACTTAGAACCTAGTAGGTACTGATTATACGTTGAATGATTGAATAAACAAATGATTTTAATGAATGTTTTTAATGGCCTACATAAATATATAAAGATTTATTAAATTTACACATTAATTTCCACAAAATATGCATTTCTAGTAAGGGCAACTACAGTTTTAGCATAATTTAAACTTCAACATAACAATATTTAGTATGACATTATAAATACAATGCACCTTAAAATTCTGTTTATTAAAACTAATTTCATGTATAACATGAGGCTGTTATTTAAGAATATGTGCTTCTTGAGATTTTAAAAAAATTATGCTTCTGTCTAACTAAAAATAAAAGTTATAGGAGAAAGATTATTAGAACATTAATGAAAATATTTTATTTAATATTACTTAGAGAATATTTTATAAATGACAAATAAGTAACATAGTTAAAATACATTCTACATGGATTATTAAAATGCTAGATCGAGTTCAAATAGTGTGTATGGAAAAAAATTAAGACTATCCATATGTCACTTACTAATGGCATTAAATTGTCAGAAATATGCAGTATTTATCTAGGAGGTAAAATTAAATTCATATATATATAGCATATAATAAATAAAACTATCTGTAGATTACATCGATTCCCTCATTTTTGTTCTTGTCCTTTTTTTGATCATTTTATGATTTCCAAAAATAAAGCAATATATTATAACTGTAATTCAAATTAGCAAGATCAGCTTCTATAACCATGTCTGCTAAAACCTGGAATGCAAAAGGTTAAAACTACATATGAAAAGTAAGTTTTGAAAAATCCACTTAATTACTATTCCAAATTAGTATGTATAATAGAGCATAAGTATAGACATTATGCTCCTAAGCAAATTAAAAATAGCCTTATATCAGGAATATTACATTCCATTTTAGTAAAAACATAACAAATAAGGCATAATGTAAGTAAAAAGGGGGAAAAGCTTTAGAGGTCACAAAAATGCTAGAGAGGACTTTTAAAATTTCTGAATCTGAACTTTAATGATCAATTAGTTTACAAATACTCAAAGTAAAACCTGATATTAGGGAGAGGTGAAAATAAAGACATAGATCAATATGAGATGTAGAAATAAATAGCCTTATAAAATAGGTATATACTTTTAAATATATTAAATAATACAAACATTAATATTCTCCTATTAAGAAGGAAGAGTTTGGTGAGATTAACAGGTATATTTATGTAGAAGCATAATTAAGATTACAGAATAATTGTAAACTTCTGAGACCATTAAGATTCAAGATAATATAAGTACAAGCACACTAAATACATAAATATACAAAATGAGTAAGTTAATATAGAGGAAACGTCAATGTAGACACACTGACATAAGAATTTAAGTGGCATGTTTCTTATACTCTTCCCTTTAAAATCTAGAAATTTAGTATTATTTAAACAGTAGATATAGAAACATACAAATCAATTAACTCATTTTGATCCAAGAAATATTGGTGTCCCAAAAGATTTTGTGTGTGACTGTTATATGTATTCACACACAAATGGTCAAAATGTAACCAGATATTTGTATGTTTATATATTATTTCTCTTCTATACTCACTGTATTTTTAAGAGATGCAACTAACTAAAATTAGTTTCTATATGTAGTTTTCAAAGTATAAAAACCTATACTTAATACCCAAAAAGTACAGTTTTATACTTGTAATGCAAAAAATACTTCTCCATGGTTCAAGGGGGAGAAAATTCTGAATAAGTAGCACAGCATAAAACAGAATAAGATATCCAGCATATAGAGATTTAATCATGTGTCATCACAGTGAACATTTTAACCAGTGCCCCCAAAAATTAATCCACTGTGCATCCATGTTCTGGATTCCCACTGGTGATATATATATATATATATATTTTTTTTTTTTTTTTTTTTTTTTTTTTAACTGTGTTATCAAGTAGAAATAAGCAAGCTGGACATGGTAAGAAGCTAGGCTCAAAAATATTTTCCTTGTAAATTACCAAAATAACAGATATGTATGGCTAAAAACTTTTTTGGTTTTTTTTCTGCTTCTCTCCTAATTTCAAAAGGATTTCACAGGTAATCAATAATTTGCTTGTATAATGCCTTTTCCACCAAAAGAAAAGCACACTGTGAAAAGCTTTGTTTGAAAGGCCCTTCAACTAACAAGGAGTTTACAATTTGCTTAAATTACTCTAAATGGCTCAAAAGAAGAATGTAGCTGCCATTTTTGTCTTTTGCCAAGGGTTACAATCTGAATTAGTGGCAAGATAATAGTTTTGAAGATTTCCAGGTAAATAGCTATATAAAGCACAAATTTAACCAAAAAAACTGTTTCTATCCCTAAAAGAACCCAGTTGTTTTTATGTATATATTAAACTTCATAGTTTGATATCCTTACAAAGCAGTAAGAGAAAGCTTACTACTTCTTCTATGACCTAAGATCAAAGTGAAACCAGATCATTAATGTATAAAAACAACAAAAACTTTTAATTTTATTAAGTAATTGGAATCCCTAATTAGGCACTAACTTCCTTTAGTTGTGTTCATCTTATTTATTTTAAATGTGTTAGAAAAATAATTTAAACTGCCTTCATATAACAATCATTTATTAATAAGTTTACTCAATTATAGATTTTAGTTCTATTTAATAGTTCAGTGCATATTCAGTAAGTGCAGACAGTGACAATACATAAAAAAGCAAAGATTTTATTTCTCCAGAAACTGCTAACTTTATACAAATTTTACTTAAAATTGAAGATTTCAATGAAATGTAGTCTTAAATAAGGAAAAAAGTATCTCTGAGAAACAAATTAAATAATTTCATTTTAAAGCTCAAAAAGTTTATGAAGTGATGTCACAAATTTCATCCCATTTATTCCTCCCTAATCTTTACTTTTAGAAACTACAAGAGGGAAAATGGGGAGGGGAAGACAGTAAAAAGTAGCTTAAATCAAATGCAGCAGAAAAATTCCTTATAGCCTCACTTTTCTTTTTTTTAAGAATGCAAAACAAAGACACTATTCATTGCTCCCGTTGTGGGGATGCTTACTATGCATATCTCTATCACAACTAAGCCAAAGCCCAATAGATAGGAGGCGCCATAATTTTCCAAAACAAAATAAAATAAAGCTTACCTTTGTATGTGGTTCCTGTCTCTTACCAGGCAAAAACTGGAAATCTGGGGAATCATCTCCATAACTTTCTTGGTTGGCTCAGAAATATTGCTTTTAAAATCTGATTGGGTCTCTTTTTGCTGCAATAGCTCCTGTTTGGCATATTCTTTGAGCCTTTTGTAAAGGGTACGTAGGCCCTGCGCTGTTCGAGGAGGGCGGTCTACTCCAATTGCATTATAGTTAACTGCTATGATATCCCAACATCTATTCTTTTCCACTATCACTGAATGTTTATTAGTGTGTTCTTCGAGGATTTTCACATATGGCTTCACAAGCTTTAGCAAATCAAGCTTTTCAGATAAGGTAAAATTGGAAGATCTAGCCTTTCCTACCATTGTTCTTTTCAAATTAAGTAGGCAGTTTCTGAAACCACCATGCAGCCTTCAGCTCTGCTCAGCTCTTTTCACAAACAGAAAAAGATCAGGCTTAACTAGGCTAGCCTCATTTAGGCCCACGCCTACAGGGGAGGGTTTATTAAAATTCCTCCAGCTTAAGCTGACGCAGGTTCAGGAAATCTGCTTAAGCCAAGCCTGACCTACATAAAGCTTCTCACTGAAGAAGACAGGAAGGCACAAGCAAAACACACTTGTGTATAAAGAGAACAGCCCGAGATAGGATTTAATACACAAAGGTCTAGAGATAACCATGAAACACAGCTAAAAATTAGCTAATTTAGTGAGAATATTGAATTTCTACACATGTATGCCTAGCTGATAGACTGAAACTGCATTGCAGTATCACTTTAATAAAAACAAAAGAGGAACTGTTTTGTTCTATTTGTTTACAAATCCAGTAGACAGAAAACTAAAAGATATGAGTGGTGAATGGAGTGATTCCTAACAGAGCCCCTCATCACTGTTTCTGAGCTGTGTTCTCCCTTACAAAATCTGCATAATGCTGGTCCTGCTGTCAATCAGGAATTGCATATCCTCTAGCTAGTTAGGTTACACCCAGACTCAGACTCCATAGTAAAGCTAAGCTTCCCCTTCATTTTACAGTCTACATTAGCCCCTGCATATTTTTTCAGTTATTTATGAAGAAATCTTTGTTGAACACTAAATCTAAAAGGCAGCTAAAAATTATATTTTTAAAGCAACAGATTATTCTAGCTGTAATATATATGAATATGCTAGCCTGCTTTATCATGTGTAAAACAAAATCATAATTCATGGTGAAAAACAGCATAATCATGACTTAAGACTCCACACACAAAATCGCATTTGCTATTATAATAGAGCAGAATGTTTTATTTAGCTATATTCACACTATTTGGGCTATGAAAGGAAACAGCAAGTCTAGCCATTTTCAAGGCCACCAGTTTCCATGCTTAGAATATATTTTCTAATCCCAGTCTGAAAGTAGATGGTAAATAATAATATAAGCAAAACAAGCCTATTTTCTCATGATATACATGTTTCTCCAGAAAAGGGAAGGAATTAGAACATACTTGAACACAGTTCCATTCAATCAAACAATTACTGAACACCTAAAAATGCTCCCAAGCATTGTGTAAAACCAAAGGAAATCAAAGGTTAATCTAGACACAGCCCCTATTCAGGAAACTGTAGTTCCACAAAAATGCTACAAATTCTCAATTACTTTGTTTTTCATTCGACAGAGAAACTAATTTAAATTTAATAATAAATTTAATAAATTAAAATTACTGATTTTTCACTATAAGCCAATTGTGCTATCCCTCCCCAGCCTCTCCCCACTAATCGATACAGGAAACTGCCCCTCAAGACTGTCTTAACATTACGAAACAGGAAGGCCCTGCTCTAACTGCCCCTCAAGCCTGTCTTAACGTTGCAAAACAGGAAGGCTCTACTCTAACCACACCCCCACCCCCCAAGCTGGCTCAGAGAGATGGGAACTGAGACCCAACCAACTTCCCAAGGAGCCCCTACCCTCCACCTCATAGCTGGCTCACAAAGATGGGAAAGGAAGACCCAACTGACTTCTCACGGAGCCCCTTCCCCCCACTTCCAAGCTCAACTGCTTGCAAGAAATTTTCCACTCCGGACCCCTTTACCCTACTCGCATATAAAAGACCCTGCTTCAGGTTGGGGCTGATGCCACTTTGGTGTCATATCAGGCGTTTTACTTTAATAAACACCTTTGCCTTAACATAGAGTGTGTGCTCCTTTTCGGCAAACCTTACAGCTTTAAATGTATTATATGTCTGAAAAAAAGTGCAAGATTGCTGGGTGTTCTGTGGAATGGTAGGTGTTGTCTGGCACACTTTACTGGGTAATCTGATTCTATAACAGCCATACCATCTCCCTATCTTTGAAGAGTTTTGCAACTCTGTAAATTATAGAAAACATAATATTGCAAATGATTCTTGTCTACACAGAAGCAAATTGAAAACTGGCCTATCCAACAACAACTGGACCAGGGAATTCAGTCATTCTAGCTTTTTCTGAGCTTTTAAAACACTAAAGGAGAACCAAGGAAAGCAAGAACACATGGTATACACTTTATTTAGATAATTATTTTGTTATTTTCAGAAGTACAAGGTATTGTGTTAAGAAATGAAATACTAATAAAAATATGAAAAAATGTTCAATCTCACTAATTACCAGGGAAACGTATCCTAAAAATGATTTTCATCTATATATTGGCAAAATTGTTTAAGACTGAAAATGTCAAGAGTAGTTGAGGATGCAAGGGAAAGCTACTCTTCTATATTGTTGAGGGAATGCAAAATGGCATTTTGGATGGTAATCTGGGAGTATCTATTAATATTTTACATTAGTAAAAAATCTAAAATTATGGTAATTTTACTTCTCAGAATCTACCTTAGAAAAATAAATACTCAGCCGGGCATGATGGCTCATGTCTGTAATCCCAGTACTGTGGAAGGCAGAGGCAAGAAGGTTGCCTGAGCCCAGGGATTTGAGACCAGCCTGGGCAACTTGGTGAGACCTCATCTCTACAATAAGTCAAAAACCAAGCCAGGCAAGTTGGCACACACCTGTATTTCCAACCACTTGGAAGGCTGAGGCAGAAGGATCTCATGAGCCCAGCAGGTCAAGGCGGCAGTGACCATGAGCGTGCCACTGCCCTCCGGTCTGGTCAACAAAGTGAGACTATATTACTCAAAAAAAAAAAAAAAAAAAAAAAAAGAAAGAAAGAAAAATACTCAAATGCATATAGAAGTAATGAAGCATTCTATGTAGTTGCATAGTATTGGAAACAAGGTAAAAGTATATCTGCTGGGGACTGGTTAAAATCAGAGTACAGCCCTACCATGGTATACTCTAGGCAGCACGAAAATTAAAGAAGCAGATCGTAATGTATTTATTTGAACATTTCATACAGATGGCACAAATTAGTGATACCCTGGTGCAAACTGCAACTGATTATTAATCAAGTATTCATTAGTACTTTTATTATAATTAAGTTATCTTTCTAGTTTAAAAACAATGATCAAACTAGGTCAACGCTGGGGTGGCCGTGAGCATGCCACTGCACTCCAGCCTGGGCGACGGAGTGAGACTCCAACTCAAAAAAAGAAGGCATACTACTGATGCAGAATTTAGTGGAAAATATTGTGCTCAACTTTCTTAAGCAGGATCAAAAAGCATCATGGATATAGCTGTTAAAAACATTAGGAATATGTGTGCTATGAATCATTACTAGTTTACGGAACTGGTAAAAGAAATGAAATAATTTTTCTTTTTTTTGCTCTTTGCCAATGCTTGTTGGTTTAATCATAGAGAGTTTCGTAAAGAATTATTGCGCTGGCCGGGCTCGGTGGCTCAGCCTGTAATCCCGCACCTTTGGGAGGCTGAGGTGAGTGGATTGCCTGAGCCCGCGGGTTCGAGACCCACCTGGGCAAGCGAGACCTCATCTCTACAATAAATAAAAAAATTAGCCGGGCGTGG
>CAUYQG010075699.1:0-37067 GCA_963574415.1 Tarsius wallacei | reverse complement strand
AAAATAAAATAAAATAAAATAAAATAAAATAAATATCCAAAGACAGACACATTCCTATACTATACACCAACAATAAACAGACAGAAACCCCAATAAAAAGCATAATCCATTCACAATAGCCACACACACAAAAAAAAAAGAAAAGAAAAGAAAAGAAAAGAAAGAAAGGAGAGAGAAAGAAAGAAAGAAAGAAGAAAGAAATGCCTTGGCATCATCTTCCTAACAAAAGAAGTGCAAGATGTCCACCCTACTAAAGGCATTCTACAGATTTAACACAATACTCATTAAATTAACATCATTCATCTCAGACCTGGAAGTGACAATACAGAAATTCATATGAAAACATAAAAGATCATGAATAGCTAAAACAATCCTTAGCAAAAGGAACAAAGTGAGTGGTATCATACTTCCAGACTTCAAACTCTACTATAAAGCTACAATAATCAAAACAGCCTGGTATTGGTATAAGAACAGGCATATAAACCAATGGAATGGGATAGAGACTCTGGAAGCAAAGTCTCAACTTCTCAACCAACTCATCCATCAACAACCAATGGGGAGATGAGAACCTATTTAGTAAATGGAGTTGAGAAAACTGGCTGACCTATGTAGAAAACTGAAACAGGACTCCTACCTACCACCATACACAAAAATCAACTCTAAATGGATCAAAGACCTAAATGTAAAACCTCAAACTATAAGAATTCTAGAAGAAAATGTAGGAAGAGCTCTTATGGAAATTTGAATAGGTAATGAATTCCTGATTAACTTTCCAAAAGCAAGTGCCATAATAGATAAGATTGATAAATGAGACCTCATCAAACTGACAATCTTCTGCAAAGCAAAATAAACCATCAAGAGAATAGGGAGACAACCCATGGAAAGGAAAAAAATATTAGCCAACTGTAAATCTGACAAAGGCCTAACATTTAGCATATAAAAGGAACTCAACATGCTGAAAAGAAAAAACAAACAGCCCCATCACAAAGTGGGCAAAAGATTTGAATAGACACTTCTCAAAAGAAGACATATGGAGCAGCCAACAGATACATGAAAAAATGCTCAGCCTCACTAATCATCAAAGAAATGCAAATTAAAACCACACTGAGATACAACATAACTCCAGTTAGGATGGCCACCATCAATAACTCACAAAACAACAGATGCTGGAAAGGATATTGGGAAAAGGGAACACTTCTACACTGTTTGTGGGAATGTATACTAATACAACCTCTGTGGAAAACAGTATGGCAATTTATAAAAAATCTGAAAATTGACCTTCAATCGGACTCAGCAATCCCCCTTCTGAGATTATACCCGGAGGAACTCAAACCACTCTATAAAAAAGATACCTGCACACACACATGTTTATTGCAGCATTATTCACAATAGCAAAAACATGGAAGCAACCATGTTGCCCATCAAAAGTGCACTGGATAAAGAAAGTGTGGTACATTTACATGATGGAATATTATGCAGCCATAAAGGAAAACAAAATATGAACTTTGCAGCAACCTGAATGGAATTAGAGTTCATAATACTCAGTGATATATCACAGAAACAAAGATCTAAATACCATATGTTCTCATTCATATGTGCACCCTGAACATTTGTCATAATACTATAAGAAAGGGATTGTCAGTTGTGGGACACTATGAGGGAAGGGGGGTCACATAACATCAATAAATATACCCACACTTTACTTAGTATGATACCATGTATGTACCTAAACCTGAATTGTACCCCACATTTTAAAAATAAAAAAAAATATAAAGACACACAGAAATATTGGAGTATCTTAATATAAATTCCATATATATATATATAAATTATTTTAAGTTGTTGTAAACAAAAGATAGCACATTTCAAAACCTTGAACTGATAATTGAAGTGAAAGGCACGGTGGTTTTTATTATACTATTATTTTCACTTTTTCTCTGCATGCACATTTTTTATAATTGAATTATGGGAGTAATAAAAAGTAAGAAACATAAAATAAGTCTCTTAATTTGAACAAAGCCTATGTTGGCCACAGGCTGGCATACACCTGCTGTCTCAGGTAAATAATTTAGTTAAATAAATTTTCAAAATAATGAATTATTCTGTAAGCATCATGTATCTTTTGTGCAAGGAAAATGTAGATATATGTTTTAAGAACTTATCACAGCAGGGTTTTCAGAAATTGTATGCAATAATACTAAGATAGAATGTTAAACTAAGCCAAGTTTTTCTAGATATATCCAGGTAAATTTGGATCATTTAATTAATATGTTTCCTTTCCCCCTCAAAAGATTTACAATGTATAGATTTTTCTGTAAATAAGTATAAATACTTATTTCATTTGGTATTTTATTTTTAATTTGCAGGAATCTTATGTCTCTCATGCTAATGTTATATTGCATAGATACATAGTTGAACACAACATACTGTGTTCTTATTTTTGTAAATTAACATGTACTGAGTTCTATTATGGTAAGTATAGTAATGGTAAATACAACTTTTAATTTGGGTAGGATCTAAAGTAATCTCAACTATAGATCTGAAAAGTAGAATATTATTTTCTTATCTATAACATTAGTATGAATCAAATTCTTTATTGAACTGTCATTATTGAGAATTCATTGTTAAATCACTGTACCAATATTTATGAATCTGGTTATGTGGTACTGTACTTCTATTTCAGTCGTGCCTTTTGGGAGATGATTTTCCATTGGTTTCTCACATTTCTGCATGTCTTGTAAGCAAGTAATTAATTCTCCCTTGTTATAGACTATCTTTTCAATAATTTTGGTATGTCAAACAACCTTGATTTACAGAGACAGTGTCTCCCTCTAGAACAAGAGGGCATGCTTACTGTGCAGTCGAATAAAGTCTTCATCCAGTGCAAAGAACATCAAACTTGCTGCCCATTAAAAAAATAATTGAGCTTCCTAAACTCAAAGTATCTTTCCTGCACTGAGGCTACTGTATGTACAAGCCTTCATCTAACTTCATTCACATAATACCTATGGAATTTAGGGGGAAGGAAATGTTATATAAATGTACTAGTCGTGCTGCTTGTTTTGTGGTAACAATATCTTTTTTCTCTGATGCAGGTGATTTGTGTCTGCTTTCAATATCTGGGAAAATGGAAGCATCCATGAAACTTGCTAACCTGCAAATAGGGCAAAATTTCAGATCCTTTGTAGTTCCTGAACATGTCCTAAGGATAATTTTTGGAATTTTGAAAAACTTTCTTTGATAGTTATATCTAATGAGGATAATGAAAACACATATTTACACACACATATAGGTGAAAAGAAAAAGATCAATATGTTATGACACATATAAATATACATATAGACACTGGTAATTTGTTATGCATAACTCTAAAAATAACTTACTTTCAGAAAACCTCTCCAAGCCTACATTTTTGAACATTTTGATTCACATAAACTGCTAATATTTTTACATTAACATACTGTATAAATAATTGACTATTATATTTTTGAATGTTTAAAGGCCTAGATACTGAAGGCAGAAATCTCTAGAAAGAATAATGCTTGATATAAATTAATGATAACTTTTTGAATATTATTTTACTGAAAAATAAGTTATGTTTACTGAATCAGCAGTGGTGATTATTTTAGAAATTTGCATGTGTACTTTACCATATACTGTACAATATACTATTTTATTTATTTATGTTGTTATTTTATTTATTTATTTATTTATCTATTTTTTCTACATATTTTTTATTTTAAAATTGTGGGGTACAGTTAAGGGTTAGGTATACAAATATGCATTGTGCAGGTACCCTTGTTGATGAGGTGTGCCCCCCTGTTATGTTGTTATTTTAAAGACATTTTAATACAGACATTATCACTTGACAGTGTGGATATGTTCTGAGAAATGCATTGTTAGACAATTTCATCATTGTGTGAACATCATACAGTGTACACAAAACTAGATGATATAGTCTACTGAAAATCTAGTATATATAGTATAACCTATTGCTCCTAGGGTCTAAATCTGTATGGCATGTTATTGCACTAAATAATGCAGTCAATTGTAACACAATGATATTTATGTAAACATAGAAAAGGTATGGTAAAAGTATAACATTATTATTTTGTGGGACCACCACTGTATATGCAGTCCTTTGTTGACTGAAACATTGTTATGAAGTGTGTTACAGTACTTTAAATCTCTCCCAGGAGGATTAAACAGACTGTGGGACTACAGAGGTTAATGTTATTAAAAAAGACAAACAACTTGGTAAAAAAAATACATTAGAAATGCTCAACTTTTAATAGTACATAAAAAAACAACAAATTTAAAATTTTAACATTTATGCTGACATAAATATGCTAGCAATATAGATCAGCTTAATATGCAACAGGCACCAGAATTATATATTATTTGTAAAAGATTCAGCTAGAATGCATATTCTAAAATTATCCTTGACTATATAATAGAGACCAAGCAGCATTTTGTAATTTATACACTTACCTTGCACAGTAAAAATCATAAGTAGAAATTATCACGATTGAGAGATGTTTTTCTAGATATTTAATACAAAATAAAACAAATTGCTTTTCTTAGGTTTATAGTAAAATGTTCCACATTTAAATATATCTATATCCACAACCTCATCTGGCTTATAAATCCTCCTGTTCAGTACTGGATGAATCTTTGACACCGAGCTCTGTTTTCTGCTGCTGCCGTAGTTCATGTCTTCTTCCTCATTTCTCTGTTTGTCCGTTTTCTCACCACTGATATCTATTTTAAGCATCTTCTATACCTTCTTCATTATTATCATCTAAAAGATTGTATCAGTAATAGTCATTTCCTCTTTTAGATGGAAGATATATTCCAAATATCTTAGCTTGACTTAGGTCTACTTTCTCTTTCCAACTTTCTCTAGTCATCCAACACTTTCTTAATGTCTCATCTTAAATGGCATATATTCTGTGAACAATGTCTCATTCCTATGTACAGAAATACTAACTCTACTAACTATGTTCTCTTTGAACTCTAGCTCCAGTTCATTTCAACCTTAATGCCATGGATTTCGGTGAGCATTTCTGAGTTTGATTCTGGACTATTGGAGAGTGGTGCCTGGACGCCAGTGTTTTGGTAATGGTGATTTCATCTGGAAATAAAATGGACTGGCTTTTAATAAATGGAAAATTTCAAAATGATGGATCTTTACTTCTGTGATTCGCTTACAAAAAGATTATCTCTCAGTGGGGTCAGAGGGCACTTTTTTGTCTTTTTCAAAAAAGAATGTATAGCATATTTATTTTGCCAGTATCTGTAAAAATACAAAATAATTATATTAATATACAAAATAACACATCTACATATTCTAAAGTCAGGAGTTAACACAAGCCAGGCCTTCTGCTAACCAAGAAGGTGGGCAACTTTGCACATGGAGGCCACTAAGAAGAGATGTGTACCAAAGGCAGATCTGATGAAATTACTTAAAGATTATATCCCTGAAATTCCCTGTAGTACAACCATGCCCAAAACTTATCCAAATTATTCGTCATAAAACCTCTATTCTAGAGAAAATCGCTCATATTCAAATACAATTAAAAAATTAGAAAATAATCAATACTATGTAGTCTGTATTATGTTCCAGGAACTATGATAAATCTTATATTAACTCATTAATTTTCCCTACATACCTATAAGACAATTACTTCTTTATTTATGAATAAGTTAAGTCGCAGAGTAGCCTATCCAACATCATACAAAAAGTGTCAGAGAAGAGATTGAACTCAGGCAGTCTGGCCCCAGAGTCAACTCTTAATCTCCAAACTATTGTATCAAAACAGAATAAACTTTTCTGAAAACCCTGTGAGGATCAGGGTGAAGAGTCTTGAGAAAATTGAGCGAAATGAAACAGAAAATAATGCAAAGATAAATTAGCATAATTTATTTGGCAACTTTACATATCAACACATTTAGATATACCCTGTTCTTCATAAAAGCCATAGAATATTCCATTGCATGCATAAACCATATTAATATAATCTGTTCTCCACTGATGTACACATATTCTGTGTACTTGTGCAGATACTCTAACAGACAAATTGCTGGGTCAATGAGGATGAACATTTAAAACTTTAGTACACATTGATAAATTACCTTCTCTTTAAAAATGAGCCAATTTATACATTGCAAACAGTGACATGAGTCTCTCTTTCCCTCCACACATTGTCAAGATAGGGCATCAATAAACTTCAATCTTTGTCAATATGATTTGTGAATAATTATTTCCAATGACTTTAATTTATATGTTAAGAATGATGAGGTTTGTTAATTATCTATTGCTATGTAACAAATTGTCCCAAACCTTAGCAGCTTAAAACAACAAATATTTATCAACTCACAGTTTCTGTAGAAACAGGTGGAGTAAAACAGGTGCAGCTTAGCTGGGACCTTCTCACATAGTCTGTGTCAAGAACCTGCAGTTATGTAAGGCTCAACTAGGGGAGGGTCTGCTTCCACACTCATTCATGTGGTTGCTGGCAGGTCTTGGCTCTTGGCAACATGCAACTCTCCACAGTTTGCACAAGTGTCCTCATGACATGGATGCTAGTGATCCATGGGAGGGGGAAAAGGGTGCAGTGAAAGAAAAACAGACACACACACACACACACACACACAGAGAGAGAGAGAGAGAGAGAGAGAGAGAGAGAGAGAGAGAGAGAGAGAGAAAGAGAGCATTTTTTTTGGTAATCAAATCATGGAAGTAAGATCCATCATTTTTGATGTTTTCTCTTTGTTAAAAACTAGTGATCAAGTCCAGCCCACACTTAAGGAAGGAGAATATACAAAGATGAGGACCACGAGAGGTCTCCTCACAAGTTGTGTATTATATGAGGCACATAGGACAACTTTTTCTATGTATTTTATTATGTGTGTATGTGTCTATGAATACCATTTAAAAATGCTTATATTTTCAAGATTATATTTCATGTTGTCTAAGTTTACTGTGCAGGCTTTTCCTACTTTTAGAATACTTTGAAAAGCTTAGAAACTAACAGGTTTTCTTACATTATTTTATAGATTATTTTTATATAAATTCTTAACCCACCAGGAAAATTTGGGAGGTACATAGAATGTTATATTTTGTATTTATTTTATCCAAATGATGAGACAGTTGTCTAAAACATATTTAAATCAGAAAAATCTTTTATTTAACTTTAATTTTTAATTTTTTTAGTTTAAAGATGTGGGGTCCAATACAGGGTTAGGTATACAATTGTTCATTTTGCAGTTACCCTTGGTAATGAGGTGTGTCCCCTCCTCCCCTGACAGTTTCCCACTACTGCCAATCCCTTTCTTATAGTATTATGATAGTTGTTCAAGTTTCCCTTATGAGTGAGAACACGTGGTACTGAGTTCTTTATTTCTGTGATAGATCACTCTGTATTACAGACTCTAAATCCATCCAAGTTGCTACAGATTTCATAATTTATCCTTCTTTATGGCTGCATAATATTCCATCATGTATATGTAACACATTTTTTTTTTATACAGCTCTCTTTGTTTTTGCTATTGTGAATAATGCTGCAATAAACATGTTTGTGCAGATATCTTTTTCACAGAGTTATTTGAGTTCCTCTGTGTATATTCTCAGTAGGGGGATTGCGGGGTCATATGGAAGGTCGATTTTTAGATCTTTTAGGAATCACCAATCTGTTTTCCACAGTGGTTGTACTAGTTTGCACTCCCACCAACAGTGTAGAAGTGTTATCTTTTTGCGACAACCTCTCCAGCATCTGTTGTTTTTTGAGTTATTGATGATGACCATCCTGACTTGAGTTTGGTGGTCTCTCAGTGCGGATTTATTTACTTATTTAAAGCAGGATTTATTGAGAAGACAGAGAACCTCACAGAGTGACATGGGGATCTGAGAGGGTTGACCCTCATTGTGGTTTAAATTTGCATTTCTTTAATGAATAGTGAGGCTGAGCATTTTTTCATGTGTCTGTTCATCGCTTGTATGTCTTCTTTTTAGAAGTGTCTATTCATATCTTTTTGTCCACTTTTTTAAATTGGGGTTGTTTGTTTTTTTCTTTTTGGCACTTTTGAGTTCCTTGTAGATCCTAGATGTTAGGCCTATGTCAAATAAACAGTTGACAAATATTTTTTCCCAGTTGTGTGTTGCCTTCTTCTCTCTTGATGGTTTTCTTTGCTTTGCAGAAGCTTATCAGTTTGATGAAGTCCTACCTTTCTATCTTATCTCTTATGGCGTGGGCACTTGGGGTTTCCATCAGAAATTGGTTGCCAGTTCCAATTTCCATAAGGGTGTCTTCTGCATTTTGTAAGGTTCTTATAGTTTGAGGTTTTACAATTAGGTCTTTGATCCATTTAGAGTTGATTTTTGTGAATGGTGACAGGAAGGGGCCTGTTTTAATCTTCTGCATGTGGTCAGCCAGGTTTGCCAACACCATTTACTGAATAGGTTCTACTCTCCCCAGTGGTTGATGGTGGAGTCTTTTTCAAAAATAAGTTGGCTGAGAAATTGAGGTTTTGCTTCCAGAATCTGTACTCTGTTCTATTGATCTATATGCCTGTTCTTATGCAAATATCAGGCTGTTTGGGTAAGTGTAGCCTTATAGTGAAATTTAAAGCCTGGGAGTGTAATATCTTCTGCTTTGTGTGTTTTTATTTTATTTTTTTGTTAAGATTGTTTTGGCTATTTGTGGCCTTTTATGTTTCAATATGAATTTCTGTATTGCCATTTCCAGGTCTGGGAATAATTATACTGGTAATTTAATGGGTATTGCTCAAATCTGTAATTGCCTTTAGTAGGATGGACATCTTAACAATGTTGATTCTTCCAATCCATGAGCATGAAATATTTTTCTATTTGTGTCATCTTTGATTTCTTTGAGCACTGTTTTTTAGTTTTCATTGCAAAGGTCTTTCACTTCTCTGGATAAGGTAATGCCAAGGTATTTTATTTTATTTTTTTGTGCCTATTGTGAATGGGATTGTGCTTTTTATTTGAGTTTCTGTTTGCTTATTGTTGGTGTATAGGAATGTGACTGTCTTTTGCACATTTATTTTATACCCTGAGACTTGGCCAAAGTCCTTTATCAGTGCAAGGATGTTTTTGACAGATTGTCTTGGTTTTTTGAGGTATAGGATCATGTTGTCTTAAATGCACAAGGGCAGCATTTTACCCCATATGTTAAAAATAAGTGTTCCTCCTCAAGTTTCTGATATTGGTTGATCTTATAAAACAATTTTAGCAGATAAGAACAAATCTTGCTTTTTGTGTGTTTTTTGAAAATAATCTAACTCTACATGTCACAGAGTCATTCTGATTTTTTAGAAAAATATATACTGCTTATACCATCAATCTTAAGGAATATAATTCTTATAACTCTTCCTTATAACTCTTAAAGAATTAGTTACTTGAGTTATACAGTTATAACCTTCAAATCTACTGAATGAAACTGTTTTTAAACCATCAGCATCATTCAGTTTTTGTCACCATGAAAAAATACTTCACAGTCAAAATTAGAAATTCATTTTTTTTATAAATTAAAATCACATGCTTACTAGTTGGAAAAGTAATCCACTTCCTTCAGCTTTTAAAACCCTACTCTACATCTATACAATCTATCTCCTTGAGGAAAACTCTCCAGCAAAGTGGTTTTTATCAGAAACATGGTAGGATAATGATGGAATAGTTTTCATGGTTCCATGGCGTATTTTGTCAATGTGATCTATTGCCCTTCTCTAAATAGGAAGGTTCTCAGTATCAATTGTGTCTTAGTCTGTTCTATATTTCTTTAGTAGAATACCTGAGACTGGGTAATTTATAACAAACAGAAAATTTTTTTCACACTCTGGAGCTGGTAAGTCCAAGATCAATGTGCTGTGTCTTACAAGGTTCTTCTGGCTGTGTCATCTCATGATGAAAGGCAGAGAGACAGACACAGACACACACACACACACACACACACACACACACACACACACACACACAGAGAGAGAGAGAGAGAGAGAGAGAGAGAATGTTTGTTTGGAGGGAACAAACATTCACATCATATCATACTGCCCCAATCCTCTAAAACTCATGTCCAAATCACATATAAAATTCTTCATTTTATCCTAATAGCCTCCAAATTGACTTGTTTCAGAATAACTTTCCGACCTGCTGTGAGTCTATGGATTCATACAAGTTTTCCACTTCCAGAATACAATGGTGAGGCAAGATATAATAGACATTCATATTCCAAAATAGAGAATTAAACAAGAGGAAAAAAAGGGTAACTTATCCCCAGTAAGTCCATAACCCAATGGGTAAGCAACATCAAATCTTAAGGCTCCAGAATAATCTTCCTTTACTCCATGTCCTAGCTTCTAGGCACACTGGGGTGGAGGTTGAGCCCTGAAGGTCTCAGATAGCCCTGTCTGTTTGGCTCTTCTGGGCTCAGCCCACACCACAGCTATCATGGGTTGAAGTCTTATGCATATAAATCTCTCAGGCTAGCATTGCCTATTGTGAGCTCTACAGTTGTGGGGTCTCATGTATGGCCTATGACTCCACTACACCTCATGGATACTTTTTGCATTGTCTTCTGCCTTAGAGTTCCACTGGGCATTGCCCTAGTGTGGATTCTCAGCAATGGCTTTACCCCTGCAACAAGTCTCTGCCTAGGCAGAGATATACTTTGAAATATAGTAGAGAAATCCATACCTTCACAGATCTTGCATTCTGCATGTCTGTAGAATTAGCAGTATATGGATACCACCAAGGTTATGGCTTACACTTTCCAGAATGGCAAACTGAGCCATAAATGGGTCCTACTTGATCTATGAGACAACCAAAGAGTGCTATGCCAAAATGTGGGGTGCAGAGACTGAAAGTGCCCCTTAGAAGTGAAACCTCAAACCATAAGATCTTTAGAAAATTCAGGACACACCTTATGAAAATTGGAACTGGCATCCAATTCTGAAGAAGATTCTTTGTGAAAGGAGTCAGCAAGGTCAAAAGCCTTACGGTGGAAAGATGTTTTGCATATTTGTGGAAAATTGGAACCTGGTATAGCTGAAACAGAAAGAAAATGGCAGAAGAATGGTAGAAGGTGAGATAAATCCAAGGGCCCTTAGTTTCCTGTCATGCAAGACCTTGTACATGACTTTGCCCCTGGCAAGAGCTTTAGAAACTCTACTCATTGTAAAGAAAAGCCATTAGAGGACTTTAAACACAGCAATGATGTGGTCATAGAATCTGATTCACAATTTTAAAAGCTGCAAAAATTAAATACTTGGTCTCTTATCATTTATAGTCTGGTGGCTTCTATGATAAAGAAATACATTTGGATTTGGGGTCAAGAATAGCAGTCACTAAACAGAAAACTGTACATGATCTCATATTCTACTATTGACATTAGCAAGTACCAATTCTTTCTATAACAAATGTAAAACATCATAGTTTTTAGGGAAGTCTCATAGTCTGTAGTGCGTACTGTTTCCACTCAAGAGAAGTTTTGACTATGGCCTACGTAGGGAGGGCAAAAACACCCCAAAGTCAATATACCCTGAAAAAAAAATTAAAGGAATAATAGTGGTGCCCTCATGCTTTGCACAAAACTATATATTTGTTGTAATGTTAAAAAAAAGAGCATACAAAAATATAACAGAAAAAATCAAAAGCAAAAAAACCTAATGTAATCCTTAAAAATAGATGTAATCTAAATGCAGAAAAATTAGACATCCATGGCCAACTTAAAATAATACATGCATATCTTGACTCCCTCTTCTACACATTTGACTTACTGAGAAATGCACAAGAAATGCTTTTCAAAGGTGTGGTCATACGTTTTGGAATGATACCTGTTTAGAAAGTTCAGGAAATTCTAATAACACATTAATTTTTTACATGGATAACAACTTCTAGAATCCTCTAATGGCTTACTTAATAGTTAATAGCAAATATCTCTTTAACATACAGAAAATTGACATCCATGTGGTTATCTATTGTTTATAAGAATCTTTGAAAGAATTTTCATTTTGTAATTGTTTTGCAGTTCAGTCCAGAGAATAATTAACTGCTATATATTCTACACTGAAAAATACTATTCAAGTCCAAAAAATTAGAGTCATATCTTGATATTTGAATGGATACAGTAATACCTTTTGCTAGCATAACAAAAATTAGGTAATGGGGGTATTAGAAATATTTAAATTGAATGTCAGATGAAAAACAGTATATTTTTAAATGCAAAAGTGAATTAAAAAATGATTTTGTTGATCTTTATCTACTTTATCTACTTATGACGTATTGTTTTACTTGTATTTTTTCATCCTTTCTCTGTGTTGTTAAAAACTTGAATTTCCCTGAAAATAACAAAAAATAGTTGAAATGAAAATAAATGTGTGTTAATGGATTATTGGACCACACATATTCAAAATGAGTTTTGCTTATTGGATGTTATTTGGATACAAACAAGCTGTTTTATTTTGTTTCATTTCATTTTATTTTTTTAGTTCCCAGAGCATAAAATAAACTGAGAAATTACATAAAGTTTATATATGGGTATTTTCACTTTTGTTAAATCAGTCCTTAATTTTTTCATTAATTTTTGCACAGCTAATTTTACTGCATCAAGAAAATATATAATATATTTGAAAAAGATACTGCTAAAAAATTTTCCTAGTTGTACCTTTATCTCATGTGGGTATTTAACAAATCATAAGTTACATTGCCAATTGGTAGATAAGTAGACATTACATATTACGTTAGTTTTTTTAATGTATATCCTTTTAGATTTTGTAATGATCACTGGACCATTCATTGTAAAAGTCTGAACTACAGCTATCTTGTTTATCCACATATGTATTTTGCCTTGAGTGAATATTTGTTGAATATGTGGTCATTCTTGGTACACTTGGGCTCTGCCCTGTCCTTTTTCTTCCCCCTGTAGCTACTGTGTCAACACCTTGTATATTATGCCTTCCATTGTGATCTTCCAAAGTTGAATCTATATCGTTTTTTCTGACCAGAGATGCTTTCCCTCTTAAATCTGTTTATTACACCCATTCTCATAACTTCAAGTCTTTACTGTGTAATATGACTTGAAATTGTATAATTTCAGCCTGGCCACCCCTCGAAGCTCCAAATTTTGGCTATAGCATGTGTTTGATATCACCACTTAGATGTCTCATTGGCTTTTCAAATTTACCATGGCCAACTTAGAACATTTGACTATAGCCAGTCACTTCAAATATTTCTCATCTGGTCTTCCTTACCTTGGGGATGAAACTTAAAACTTTATTATCTTTCTTAGGTGTTTCTTTATCCCATATCTTGTACATCCAAAATGTTAGCAATTCCCATTGACTGGTTATCAATCCAGATGCCCCTCAACTTATGATGAGGTTGTATCTCAATAAACTCATCCTAATTCAAAAATGTCATTTTCAAACAGAATTAAATACTTCAAAAATCCTTTGTAAAGACAAGAAAATCCTAAATTGAATCCTTGTAAGTCTACATATCTTGAATCTAAGTTTGCCTATATATTTACTATCCCAAGCTTGATCCAGACTGTCATCATCTGTCATCTCAGTCACCACAATTCACTGAATAACTTCCCCATCATACTCTTGACTCCCTATACATCATTTTCTACAGACAGAATGCCTTTTTCACTATTTACGCTTTACATTTAAGGTGCAAAATGTGGTGTTTTGATATGAAATCACCCATGAATTTACCACCACAACCAAGATAATGAGTGTAACCCATCACCCCAAAAGTGTTTCCTCTGTGGTTCTTCCTTGATGCTTTGCTCTATCTCTGCTCAACCACTGACATGTTTTCTGTTCCCAATGATTACAGCTTAAATCATAAATGGGGTAAGGAGTTAAATTATAGAGTATATACTTTTACCTGGTTTCTTCCATACAGCATAATTATTTGTGATTTTTCCAAGTCATTGCATATAGCAATAGTTGGGATTATTTTTTAAGTAACATGATATCACTTTTCTATTTAAAGACATCTATTACACTTTTTTTGTAGTGAATATTTCTTCTATTTATAATTGTAAATTTTTTTGAACACCCTGAAAGTATTTTATGGAATATCTATATTACAAATTATATTTGTTTTTGATTGCTTCTGTAACGCATTACCACAAACGTAGGGTTTTAAGGAACAGAAGTGTATTCTGCTACTCCCCTGGAAGTTAGAAGTCAAGAATAGGTATGCATGACTACATTTTTTTCTGGAGGTTCTAAGAGAAAATCCATCTCCTTGCCTTTTCTAGATTCCAGATGCCTCTTGCTTGCTTTGACTCATGACCCCTTCGTCTTCAAAATTTGCAACAGCATCGCATCTTCTGTCCCCTCAGGACTCTCCTTCCATTCTTGTCTCTCTGTCTCTCTGCCTCTCTCTCTCTCCCCACCACTCGCCCCCCTCACACACACCCTGCATCACCACCCTCCCCCACATACCATTATAAAGGCTCCCTTGAGGTATAAGACAACATACTCATAGATTTCTGGAATCAGAATGTGAATATCTCTGAGGGCCCATTATTCAGCAAACTGTATCAGCTATTTAAAGTAAAATTAAAATTCATTCTTCCTGGTTTCTTTATGACTGGAATGTGGAAGTGCATTCTAGGTTTCACCAATCAGAATCATTTGTGCAAGCTCACAATTTGGAGAGGAAAAATTAGGAAGCAGGGGTGAATTCATCTTTTGTCGTGCACGAAGGGCTATGTCTCTGAGTTCTCAGGGATAGTAGTGGTGCAGCTTCTGGATTCCAGTCTTGAATAACATAAGTAGGCACTCTGTCCTCTATGGAAATTGCATGCTGGTGTCAACAGGTGGCAGCTGTAACATTTTTGTTAAAGTAAACCCGTATATTGTGGTTTGGCAAATTTTTTTTCTAATTTTTTTCTTTTTTCTAAACTAAAAAACTCTTACTGATATTAAGATTGATACTTAAAGTGATTTCTTTTTTCTTTTTCTTTTTTTATTATTATAAAGATGTGGGGTACAATTCAGGGTTAGGTATACAAACGTTGGTTATGCAGGTACCCTTGTTGATAAGATATGCCTCTCTCTCCCCTAACAGTTTCCCTCAATGGCCAATCCCCCCCCCCGACAGTTTCCCACTACTGGCAATCTCTTTCTTCTAGCATTATAATAATTGTTCAAGTTCCACTTGTGAGTGAGAACATATGGTACTCTGTTTCTGTGATAGATCACTGAGTATGATCGACTCACTGAGTATGATCGACTCACTGAGTATGATCGACTCTAAATCCATCCAAATTACTGCAAAGTTATATGTTTGTCCTTATTCATGTCTGCATAACATTCCATTGTGTATATGTACCACATTTTTTAAATCCAGTCCAGCTAAAGTGATTTCTGATGAGATACCCTAAAGAAAACGAGAATCTGGAAATGGTTATTAGACCTGGATGGGTTCAATGGTCCCTAGATGGTGGCTACAACTATATAATTGAACTCTGCGCTGCCCATGGAATGAAGTGATACAACAATTAATTAATGTAGATCCTGGTTTATCTCAAAAAAAATACCCATGGCGGGGAGGAAAGCTTTGAGGACAGGATGAGTTAGCATAAAGAATACAGGGATTATGAAGTTGTGTCAAAATGGAGAATTATAAGCTCAAAATCCCAAACTGTGGCTAAAGGAATGCCACCGAATATATAATTTTTTGATGAGTGTAAAAGAATCTATGCAATCCATGGAAAAAAAAAATAGAACATGACTTGAATTACCAGCCTCACCAAATCACCTTTATGGAGAGAAAATGTTGATGAGAAAAGAGTGGGGCCCTCTGATGGTTAGTGGGTCACGTGGGAGTGTTCAATGTACATAGAGTATCCTGAGCTCCTATACCTTCTTGCTCTCCATCCTCAGTAAAAGCAGCACTTCTTCCCTTGGCTGATGAGGCCACTGCTACTTTGCTTACTGACAAAGGAAGTAGGGACATCTCTAGCTGTCACGACATCCCCCGATGGCACGACTCTCCTCGGAAAGCCCCTCCCCACTTTCCTATCCTACAACTTTATTAACCCTGGTACCTAGAGATCGTTGTCTCCGTGACCCAGAAACACCTTTATTTTGTGAAATCTAGGAGACAAAAGACTTACACCTGGAAAATGACATTTTACAGCAACTAGAAAATATGTACCTCTGAGTGGATCCTGAAGACCAGAAAAGGAAGACTTTCATTTTGATTCAGGCTAAATTTATCCCAATAGGTACATTTACCAAACGTTCTAGAGCCAGTGTTTAAATTCAGTCTGGTCTGAGTCGCTCTACTTTATTTGACTACTTAATTAATTAATTAATTTTTGCTCAGGGTGTTGAAGCAAACATTGACTCCTCTGTAGCCTATGAGAAATAATGTTGCTATATTGAAATTTTATGATAAATAAAATGTATAGGAAGTCATTGTTTTAGATTGAGATACTGT
Source organism: Tarsius wallacei (assembly GCA_963574415.1). NCBI lineage: Eukaryota > Metazoa > Chordata > Mammalia > Primates > Tarsiidae > Tarsius > Tarsius wallacei. The sequence continues at coordinate 20,587 of CAUYQG010075699.1, read as the reverse complement.
ACTAGGTCCCAACGGACCAAACTCCAGTGGAGTTACTTATGCTGGGTTTCATGCAATCAAAGTGAACCGAAAAACGATGGACCAGATTTGCAGAAAACAGGAGGTTCGAGTAACCAGTCAAAAAGGGACAAGTCCCCCTGAGTCAATATGGGAAGGGAGTCCCTTCTGCTTTATCCCATACAATAAAAGTAACCTGAAGTGACCTGACGTTGCTAACAAGTCTGCTTTTTCACTCTGCTGTTTCCTTGTTCTTACAAAATCCTCCTTACAGAAACTGACTGTTGTGCTATGCCCAGCAAAACTCCTTCTAGTTTGCAGATTGGATACTGCCCAGTTTATGAATGACTAATGAAAGCCAATTAGATTTCTTAAATCTCAATTTATTGTAATTCTATTTCTTGAAAACATAGATAAAGAAAGCCAAGATTTAGGCAGCCAGGAATGTGTGAGTGGATTTATCTTATGCAATCTGCCCAACCACCCACTAATCATAAGTATATTCCCTTTGGCGGCTCAGATGATCATTTATCAATGTATCGAGAAAGACTTCATTGACGTTCAGGGCCAGTTTCCCTGAAAAACCTCATGCCTATATTCAGTACGCTAGAAGTACAAGTTGAGAGTTTGCCATTGCAAAGGGCTTCACCGTGTTGCAGAATTTATAAAACAGAATACTCCTTAGGTGACTCCATAGTAGACAAACAGTTCAATGTTAATATGCAGATATAATTTCTTCTATGAGTTTTGTATCAGAAATTTTGACATCACTTACTCTATATTAAATATCTGAAGTGTTAGAATAGTGCTTCAGAAAAAGAAAATGTGTCTTCTCCATCTTCTTATTGTTTGTATTCTGAGACAGTAAATTAAAGCAGATATTGTCATTAGCCAAATCTAAGGTATTAAAAATACACTAAGAAATTATATTTGTCAAACAATATTCATTATCCATTTTTAGAGAGTGGCAAAAAGAAAAAAAATGTATAAATAAAAGTCTTCAAAGATACAGGTGACAAGTGTAAAGTGCCAGGGTGGGTGGGTGGTGGGGGGGACACACATCAATAAGGGTACCTGATTTCAAACCAGGCAAAGTGGGGACCAAATGGAGGCCCAAACTTTACCTGTACAATGTCCACTTGTATACCTAATCCTGAATTGTACCCCACATCTTTAAAATAAAATAAAATAAAGATAAGAAGACGCTGATTTTGTGGGTTGAGAATTTTAAAAATGTGCTTGAGGTCAGTTTATTTAGGGAAGGAATATCAAGAATGACGAATGAGGAACTATGAAGAATGAAGGATGTAATTCAGGAAAACCAGCAAAAGATGTGTTAAGAGCTGCTTGCTGCTGGGGTATTAGGTTCGATGCCATTCAAACCTATGGGGACTTGGCAAGCACATCCAACTTGTCTGTAACAGAGATAGAAAATGCATCCATAATTCCCAACCCCTTTATCTTAGGGGTTGCTTGTGGAATGCTAATTCCCTTGCACTAACAGGTTTGCAGAAAGGCTACGCTGGTTTTCTTAGGTATTCCAAGATAGTCATTTTCAAAGAAGTTGTGGGTCTCTGCTCTTACCTTGACCAAGGCCCCCAACATCTGATTCTCATGATAGCTTGCTAGATAGCGCCGGTCTAGGACAGAAAAACAGGAGTTCCTGTGTTTGCCTCACTCTCAGGAAAGCTCTTAAATTTGTGTAAAATTCACTCCGTTGATTTTTCTTGAGTGAAAATTTTTTCCCCGAGATGCCATTAGCGTAAAATATACTTTGAAATGCATTTCAGTTTGAATAGAAAACTGGTAATTAAAGAACTTTGCATTTAAAAAAGAAAACTCTTCACCTGGAATAACCCAGTGCCTGCTCTGTATTTGCATCCCCTCACTTTTCAGAGGCAGGCAGTCGCAATATGCTAATTGCGGCACCCATTTCATATCCCTACACAGGAAAGCCAGTAGTTCAATGATAGGCCATACAGCGAATCTCTAAAATGTCTTGAGAAAGGAAAAGTCTTTCTTGCAGTTTTGCACACATTCTCAGGAAGCCCTTTTGTGAACGCCAGTGAGCGGGTCAACAGCACCAGGGTAAAGCTGCAGAAATGGAATCCTTCTACAGGCAATATGCAGTCTGAATTTTAATCACCTCCTTTTCTTCCAATGTCTAATCTTTCTCTATCTATTCTCAGAGAGTCAATCAATTTAACTCTACCTTACACAAATCTTCTACATAAGCTCTGTTCTAATATAGGAGAAAACTTCTGTGGTGCTAAGGCAATGTTCTTCGTTCAAATTAGGAAGGAAAATGTAAACATAGTTAAATAACCTCATCTGACTCTCGCTATTATACTAAATCACTATTTAGTCTTACACTTTACAGTGCCCAAGCATTTCCCAAGGCATTGTTTAAAATTAAGCTCCTCAATCCCTACACACAGAAATGTGAATTGAGTCAGTCCAGGTGTGGCCATTGATTGTGTTTTAAACAATCATCTAAATAATTCTGATCCTGTTTTGAGAAAGTACAACATATTTGTCGATTACATATGAGTTATTAGCAGCATATATCTATATACTATAAGTGCAGTATTCTCATTTGTTCCAATGACTGCCTTCTGTCCAGTTCCCAAACAGGTACAGCCAGCATGAGGTGTGATGGCTGCCAGTTGCAAATAGGAACATTGTAACCCAACTACAAAGTGTTGGGGAAAATTGTCAAGTGTTTTACACCTGCATGGTTATTTGGGGAAAGTACAGCTTGAAGTCATGACATTTCTCATTAGGTTAGAAGGGAATAATGCCAGTCTATCAACATCAGCTTTCTAAACCACTTGGGGACCATATCTCAAAGTGTAAAAACTTAGTGCATGCATTCACATTACACAATATTTTACAAATGATTAACCCCAACTATTTTGGGTTTCATGCTTTGTGTGTTTATTTAGTCACGTATGAGGTTCTTCAACCTAGAAAGCGTTCAGCCATTTATAGTTCAGTTGATGCTGTTTATAAATAGTTTTCTGGAAGCTGCAATCTTTACCTGACTTAGTCAGACCCAAACAGTATCTTTCTTTACTCCCTTATTTTGTATGTCTTAGCCATTTGTATTAGAAGCCAATTTCGATGGGATTGGTGGCAACATTTCAAATTGAGGATCCCTGCTCAGTAAGATAGTTTTAACACCTCGTTTCTTGAACGATGTTTTGGAAAACTTCCCAGTTCTACCTTGAAAACAGGTGGGACTGGGAAAAGATGTGTCTGTCAACAGGGCTCTATTACTCCTTCAGTTTCTGTCAAGTAGTCCACTGGTGCATTTGCCTTCCCTCCTTAGTTATTCAGCATCCAAGTATCCGGCTGTTGGCTGATGAACTGCTTGCTGTCAGTGGAGCGACAGTCCAGACAGAACACACACATCTCAGCTGCCTGGTACAAGGTAGCACACTGCCACTACTCCAGGTAAGAGGAATAATTAGTGGGGACCATTTGAGAGGGTCGAGCTTAGTCCATTGAAAGTCTAATGAGCATCCCGGTGTTTCTAACCCATAACTGAAAGTCAAGTCCATATTGTAAAGAAGGTTTCACCTCCGTCTGGTGGAAGGTGGTTTGATGATTGAGAACATAAACCTTGCACATTATAATCAGCATGCCACATATACAGAAATTACTTCTGGACTGAGCAATTTCAGATGGTGAAATGAACTATGTTCCATTCGTCACTCTTTCAGCATGGGCTCAATTAAATGCTCATAGAATGGGAAACTTCTTGAATAAAGGACTTGTAATCTTTCAGTACCTCAGTATATTCATATTAGTTTATGAAAAACATATTTGGTACTGTTTTATTACACTCGCTTATTAACAAAGAAATAAAAAATACATTTTATATTAAAAGTCTGGAAAATAATTAGAAATGCCACCTGGGGCATTGATTTTTAGAGTATTTTTTTAAGAAAGGTATAGTGATTCACTTTTTGATCTATTCTTTTTATAATTTGTTTCCCATTTATTATAGATTTATTTTATTGTGTATGTTGCATGGGATGAAATGAAACACTTGAAAACGTTTTAACTATCAACTCCTTACTGATATTGCCTTCTTAAAAATGCAATATTTAACATGTAATACAGGATTTACTTTTGAGAAAAGTGAATCAAAAGATATATTTCTAAGTATCAAATCAGTTTCTGAACATACACTCACAAATTTAAAAAATAAGTATACAAACAGAAGCAAGACAATTGTGTGTTTTCAAAAGTGATTTAGAAAAGTCTCCACTTTGTCACAGTGAAACTATCCAGCTGTTCTTTTGTTTTAAAATATAGTTTACATAATTTAAAGTAACTGTAATAATGTTAAGTTGCCATAAGGCATACTTGTTAAAGTTTTCAGTGACTTCTAGACAAATGGCCAAACCTTACAGAATTTTTATTCATTTTTAATTCAAACTAATTGAAAGATTTGCCCAGAAATATTTCAACATAATAAGTTGAAATGAAGTGGAAAGAGAAATCGATTTTTTAAAAGAACACTTCTATTTAAATTGATATTAAGAAATAATATCATTTCACCAGTCAACACTTTCATAATACTGAGATATAAAAGAGGCTTGTTATCTATAAGGAGGCAGATGCTTCTGAATTAATTCATTTATATCACTGGGAATTGGTCTTTAGGTGAAATAAAATTTATCACACTAGGTATGAGGCAGAAATACTAAAAAAGAAATCCTGTGTGATTTATTGGACTTATAAGAGAAGAACTGGAAAAGGAAGAAATCATTCTTTTAATGAAGCATTCTTGTTGATGAGTTATTTTTGGCCTATCAAAGATGTCGGTGTTCCTAAATTCTAATAATCTTTCAATAAATTTACATTTATGTAAAAATATAAGAATGTAGTAAACAAGTAAAATATATTTAAGAAAATCAGTATATATCAAATAAAATATCAGATGCAATATTAGGACTACTCAAATCAGAAATTATTCTACAAACTAGTTCTAATATGTTTAGCCATATGCAAGAACCAATATAATATTCCCTACCTAGCATATTTATAATCTAGTTGAAGAGATGGTATAAGAAAATTGAAAAGAAATTAAAATTGTGTATTTATGTAAAGTCATGTATGGTACAGGACTGCACTGTACTGTACTAGTCTGTACTATGATATTATTCTATATTTGTATGCTGTGCTATTCAGTGAAGGGTAAGACCTCCAAGTAATAGGCCATTCAGTAAACTGTAGGAGTGTGAAGTCATGACCTCAGGAAGCAAATGGACCCTGCACAACAGTTGGTCGTGAATAAAGAGTAGAAGCAAGGACATCTCAGAGATAGAGGAATTATACAGGTTAGAGTTCAAGTATGTGGAGGGAAATCCTGACATGATTATGGAGAGTAAGGAAACAGACATGAGTGCATGTGTCAAACTCAATTCTTTAATCTAAGACTTCTTTTAAATACAGGTATAGAATTATCTGAGAGAAGATCAATACATGTAGATTCTAAGAACTGACAAAATATATCCATACATATATATTTTCTGCACAAGATATTTTAGAAGTAAGAAGGTGTCTTTCTTCAGTTGGTTTTCTAAAACATTGGTCTGGAAAGAGCCTTGAGATGTATCCATTGCTGTAAGAATTCCCATTATTACTTTGAAAAAGCACTGATAACATGAAGTTCCTGTCAATCTTACCTTCTAAATCCAGCTTTAGATATTCCCTTCTTCCATCCAGGGTCAGAATTAAAAGACAAAAGTGTGGCAGTAAAAAAGAATGTCTTTTGTTTCCTCCTCCAAATCATCTTTGTCCAACCAACTCCTTCTAAAGCTACTAAATTTAAAGATTTACCCATATCTGTGTATTAATATAGAAAATAAAACAAGTTCTCTTTTAGAAAATGCTTAAGTAGATAATTTTCCTCCTCTAACTACTTTCTCTTAACATTTTTCTCTGGTATTTTTTCTAATTTCAAAATATTAAGAATTTTTTTTTTCAAAATTTAATTGTATGATACTGATAGTGCATAAATGAAGAGAAACAAAATGTAGGCGACTAGGACATGAAGGGAAACAAAGCAGAAAACAAACAAAACAAACCCATATTTTAATTTCTGTTATTTATTTTAGTAAAAAGTCAAAGTTGCTACTGTAGCAGACAGGCAATCAATTCTTAAATATAGCAATCAAAATTAAAGAAATTTTAGAACTAGCTAATGACAAAAACAAGATAAAACCAAAGAGGAGTGAGAAAAATATGCAGAAAGATTTATTGAAATCACATTTTATGTTCTTCTAGTGCTCAGGCTACACAGGATGTATTAATTATGTCTGTTTTGTTCTGATGCACAAAGCAATTCGATAAAATTGTGCCAAAGAAATTTTGTAAAATATCCTCCATTAAAATATCACATTTAGCAAAATACTCTATTTCTCTGCTAAACAAAAGAAAAATAAGAAAAAAAAAGCCCTCAGATATCTCGAGATGAAAGAAATAGAAGAGAATTTCTGGTCAATCTTGAATTATAAATAAAAAAAAAGAAGCATAGAATCTTTGTAACTTTTCCAAGAACACACAGGTAAGACCAAAGACTGAAAACATTTAGCTGTATCCTATATATCTATATCTATATGCAGATGCATCTATTTAGTTATCATGTAATCTATATTTCTAATTTTGTGCTCTTTCTAATACATACAAACTTGCCTCTTAGCTAACATGGTGTAGTTGAAGTATATAAACATTAATTTCATACATGAACACACACTGAAGAAAGAAGTAAAAGATAGAGGAGGAGGATGAGAAAGAGGAAGAAGAGGAGGAGGAGGAAAAAAGGGAAGAGAAGATACAGAAGATAAGGAAGAAAAAAGAAGGAAATGGAAAATAAAATAAATAAAGGAGAGAAAGCGAAAAAAGGCTTTAAAGTGAGAAAAATGTTAGAAATCGTCTATTGTATTTGCATAGTATAAAGAACTTTTTTCGTCTCTTATCCTGTGAAAAATTTTAAAACAGGGTGATATTGGATGGCAATTCATCATGGCATTTCTACAGATCTTGGGACAATTTTGCTTCAGAATAGCTTTTAGAGGATGTTTATACGACATCCATCTAGTTTGCTCTGTGTCACTTCCATGGGACTTATGGGGACAGAGGAATCAGTGGAAACACAAATATACTATTTGCTATGACATAGATAATAAAGTTATTTGTCTCTGACCAAGACATCTTATGTCCCCTGCCAGCAACCATGACACTGTGGCAGAAGAATTTGTTAGCATAAGTACAGCAAAGTCTCAGACCCCTCACAATTTCTGACTCAGAACTATTTCTTTTGGGGGAATGTTTCTATGAGGTCTTATGGAGATGCTTCAGGGGTAGACTAGATAAGTTATCATTGTCCTTTTCAGTGAATGAAGGTGTAATTAATTAAATTTACTTTGTAGTACAATGTGGCTGATAATAAACTTTTATTACCCTACCTGATATGTAGTGTGATAAGCAGTGGTATACCTGTAATAAGCAAAACATGAGCTTTGCCTAGTTGATGGCCAAGCTTGACTTTTCATGTTCCTGAGGTTGGGGACAGAGTTTCCGTCTCAAAGTCTTACTATCTGTGCCCATTCATTAACACCGAAATTGTTCTAGAATCTAGCATCCAGTCGAGAGTAATTGGTAGCTGGTTTGATGGGACCTGCTGTCATGCATGTATCTGCTTTTACGGCAAGACTGCAGATGTTAGAATATTATTTGTCAAGCACAGAGTGAGATAAAGAATCTGGAGATGTTATTTTTCCATGCCACAAAAATTAGAAAGGATATGCTGAGAAGATAATATACTGTACAGCTGGGTCAATCTTACAGGCCAAAATGGAATGTCAAAGTGTCAGTTGTGATAATTATAAGATACATTGTGATTAAATGGACTTCCATCTGGAGTTCTGGCAGAAGAATTATGCCTTGAGAAATTGTGCCTTGAGAGATATAACTCAAAGGGCTGATGGCACTTGGTAGTGAGTAACCCTGAACAGATCCAATTGGCTGTGGAGCAGAATTCAGATTGATGGTCACTGACCAAGTTTGGCACTCTGCTGAGATATATCTGTAATAGGCATAACTTAATCAATGGTTTAAAAAAACCATAAACATGGTCCCTCTAGACAATGTTAATAACTGACCGAGTTTGAAACATAAAATACTGATTTTTTTGTTTGTTATTTAAATTATTCCTAAACAATTTGTCTTTTTACTCTCTCGGAATCATGACAATTTTTTTTTTTCCAAAAGCCAGGCACTGTATCTATGTCTAAACAACCTCAAACAATTGCAGCGGTTCTGTCAAATAAAATATTCATATTTCTTGCATTGAGATGACATTGATTTGATCTTTAGATACTCCTGTCTCCTCTCATAACTTAGAATAATATCATAAAATTTATAATCAGAATTTATGGCAATATTTTAAAATTTAAAATATCACTTTAGCCAGACAAAAATATCTAGTAGGCACATTCCAGTTCCAAATTATTAAGTTCCAAAATATTATTGGAAATGATGAAAAAGAAAGAAATTATGTGAATGCTGAGATTGTAATGCTTACAGACTAGCTGGGAATACAAAGTATATATATCTGAAACAATTTAATGTGTTTAGGGAATGATATACTTGGGGTAAATAATTTCAAATTGTAATATTCAATATAGGGGGTGAATATTGTCTGCAAAGTCCCTTGAGAGGTGTATGGTGAGTGAAATGATAACCTAAATATAAACCTTTAGCCCATGTGACTTGTCATGGCTTTCTTTTCTGAACACTACTGGGATGTATAATTTTCTTGTCTGCAAGACTTGATTTAGTTACAATTTTAGTTTGCAAAGATATTGTATCAAATGACAGTTTGTTCATGGATTTTAGAAGCCATTGGGTCAACATGACTGTGGCTTATGAAATCAAAAAGTTTATCTATATCAATCTCTACTCTTCTCACCAAAAAGCTGAAATGAAGAGGAAGTCAGTATTTTCTGGGCCTTGTTAGTCACAAAAGTATAAACCATTGATAAAAGTTGCCACACGTCTTCTTTCCAGCACTGCATATCCATTTTATCCAGATCTTCCTATCATGCAGCTTACGTAACATCTTGCTAAAACTAAAATATAAACTACAACCTACTACATCATTGCAAAAGTTTTAAATCTCATTTTTAATAAGCCAGTTATCTCTCATGAGTTTTTTTCTAGGTGTTTCTATTTTCTTTGATATTCATCCCCTCTTTATCTAAATAAGATTCCACGATTTAATTTTTCTAAATTGTCATATCTTCTTTTTTTTTTTTCCAGCCTTTCTTTTGTATATTGTTTTTCATCTGAAGATTGTGGAACATCCCCTCACGAATGAAAATGTCAGGAAGTGCTTCAAGCAATTGGCATAATCTTTGATAGATTTTAAGTATTCTATATTTTTCATTGCTTTCCTAAGATGTATGTTGTCTTCTCAACAAATAAGTCTATATCTTAGGCAACTTCCCCCATTTGCTGTTTTACATTCTTACCTTGTTATTTTGAATTTAGCTCTGTTTTCTCTGCTGATTTCCTAAAGCTTCTAAGAAATGCTGGCACTGTAGAAATGAGACCTGGCAGAGGGTTGTTGAGATCTCCTGCTACTCAAAGAGATATAAAATAGATAAGGCCATGAAACAAAATGTCTTTCTGGGTATTGGCAATAGTAGTGCAACTTCCATTGCAGTTAAAACAATTTAGCCTCTAAGTACAAAGATTATTTTGTGGTTCACGCAGCTGTTCCAACAGATTGTCTTCTTGAGCAAAGTACAAGAGAAGATAAGAAGTGGATACTTGTAAGTGAAATCTGAATTTAATTATTTCTTAATGAAGAAAATGTTGTTCAGTGATACCAAAGCACAAAGCAAGAAAGTAGACTAAAATGGTTGAAGAGATTCTTTTTTTTTTAAAGCAATACAATATTAAACAGAACGTTGCAAGTACATCCAGCGAAAAGAAAGAACAATGAGAGCTTTGAGGAGAAACCTGACAGAAGACAAGTTATATCAGGTGCAAAGCTCGTCATTTTGTTTTATTGCTTTCCAGACATTAATTATAAATGACAGGTGACCTGTCAGCGGAGGACGGTGTGTTCACAGAGACTGTGAGAAAGTTTTAGATCCTCTAGCAACTCAGTTGGGAGCAAAGCCCAAGATTTCAAGTTAATTTTAGCAAGACTGTTATAAATAATGATGCTGGCGCTAATCAGCTATTCAAAACATTTTGCAAAAATTTGCTAATTAATCCTTGTACTGTTGATAAATAATGCTTTCATTTACCAAGGCACAGGAAGAAACGACTTATGTATTACTAAATTCTCTGAAGTCCTTAAATTTTAGGCATTATGAAAGCCTTCCTTTTCTACTCTATCGCCCATCTTCACGCATCCAAAACACCAATTCGCTTGGACTTCAACAACTAGAATCTCACAATAAACAATTTGCGACGAGATGGTATTTCCATCACTAGACTTACTTTATAAGATGGAGGATGGCCACAGGGACCCAGAGCCTGGATCCCAACAACTTTCAGCTCTTTTATCACGAACTCCTCCAGCTCCAACCTACCTCAGCCCCACCTTCTGGCCTGCAAAGTCCAGATTCATTCGCTTATCACTTACTCAATTTACTATCACCATGATTATTCCCTACCTATTATACAAATGATCTTTATAATTTTGTTTTTATGTGACATTATTTGATAACCATCTGGCTTCTCGGTTAGAGAACACACTCCATGAAAGAAAGGGCCATGTTTTTTTGTTGAGCAAATAATAGGTGTTCAACAGACATTTATTAAATACATGGCTTATCTGGAGAGAGATGCATTTATTGCTCTTTACACAAGGTGAGATCTTCAGAACCTCAAACTGTATTCTTAAACAGCAAATGTACTTTAAAAATTGTTTGCACTTTAAAAACATTTAAGTAAATATGTTCATACATGCACATATTCAGCATCAGTGTTGATTTTTAAACATTGAGTAGAAAATAGCAGAATCATTTGAAAATATTTGTTAAAGCCTTCCTCCATCCCCCAATTCTAGCATAAATCATTTGAACCAAACTAAATACGTTATTTTACTCCTTGCTCCTCAGCTATGGAAAAAATAGTGTTGAATTTTGAAAAGGAACATGAAATAACAGAGGAGTAACAATGACTACCATTTAGTGCACATGTATTAAATGCCATTAAATCCTCAAAATGGCAAACATGCAAAGCAGATATTATTAGTGTGCCTATTTACATATAATTAGCATGCCTACTTTAAACATTAAAAGAGTTATACAGCTAGTCAGTTAAAAAGATGTCTGTCTTTGCAAGGCTGTGTATTTTTTTTTAGCAAAACAGGGTCAAAAGGCCTCTTTTAAGTTATTGCTACAAATAATCTTGGTGGGATAAATAGTCCTGCTCTAACGACAGCAGATGGGCATCAGATACAAGAAGGAGAATTGGCAGCTTCAGGTATGAGCAGTTGGGGAGAGAAATGATGCCCAATGCCAGCCAGGAATTCAAGCAGCAAGTCATTTCAGTGCATGTGCACAATGGCCACAATAACAGGAAATTCTCACATAGATTTATGCAGAGAGGTTTGTGGTTTTGTAGACATGTTAACAAGAGTAGTGTTTCTTCAATACTGACCCAAAATGTCAAAGAAGACGATGTAGATACACTAGAAAAGCATTCCAGGTACGCTCTTCCTGTACTCAAACTGTTCCTAAGGCAGGGATAATATAATTTGACATGTCACGAGTGTCTTACAGGCCTTACTTCTCAGTGAGGACATATTCCACATTTGTATCCATGTCTATATCACAGGCAATGCTCTTAATATGTGTGTATTCTCTAGCAGAAAATTTCAGTTTTTTCTCAGGATATATCTCCCTAATTGCCATGCGTGCATCTCCATCCCTAAAGATGTCGACATTTATAACTTGAAACTTCCCCAGATCCCATAACTTGTTGAATCCCATGCTTGGCAAGTTTCCTTCAGAAAGTTCAGCCTGATGGTGGTGGTATGTGTATGTCTAGGGGCTTGGCTATCCCACAGAGATAGAGTCTAAATTTTATAAAGATCCTCTGATTAATCTCTTGACCTAACCTATGAGCTTCTGAAAGGTTACCGCCAAACGTCTCTGCTCTTGATACTCTACGGGGATCACATTGTCATTCTTCACCCTGTTGTAAGTATTTTTTGGAAGCCTCTTACCTTCCCTACTTTTTTGGGGGAAAGAGTATCTCTGAACTTGATATGACAATACGTTTTCCCAGAGTGCAAAACAGTGATGGCTGATAGCAAATGCTTGCCTATTAGACAGTGGCCCAGTCAACACACATTGGTACAATTTACTTAATATGAAAATGGTGCAAGGAAGAGCCAAATACAAACGACATATCAATATGCCCATACTGTCAATTACTGAGGAAGTTCATTCCTCTAAGTATGTTTGAAACACAAAGAACAACCAAGGAGAAGTCCTTTCTATAGAAGCACATAGTTTAAATAAGAAAGCTGCTGAGAGACACAGAACGATATCTATCTTTGTTTGGGTATTTTGCAAAATGGTCCTTACATTAAAATATTCAGGCAGATGAACACTAAAGGATATTGAGATTTGGAGTCTTCTTACAACATACAATGACAAAAATTCTTCTCCTGATAAAAATTGACAAACAAATAAACAAACCCTAAAGTTGCTTATCTTTATTTTTCACATCTCTTTTTCACACAAGTGACATTCATCCAAAATGCAATTTTTGTTCTTAGGCAATAGCAAAGGATCTAGAAAATAAGGGAAGGTGTTACAATATTCATAGATAGGGGAAAATTTTAATTTATTAAATACAAATTAACTTGTAATTATTCCCTAGCAAAATTTAAGAACTGGGCATTAAATTAAAAATATGTGATAATTTGGTGAAATAGACAAACTGGGAATAAGCAATGTCTTCTCAAAGGAAACTATGCAACTTTATTTCTTTTTCTTTTCTACTTGTCAGGGCCTTATTAGATTTTTAGTTCAGGACAAGATTTTAGACACAGGGAAATTATTTAAAAACATCGTCATGCTTTTGTGAGTATTATATTCATGTTATCAGTATAGTAATAGCTAAATACATTTTAGACATGTTCAAAGATCAGATGTAAGGAATATTTTGAAGATTGATGTTAACCTGAGAGAAGCTCTCTATTAAAGGTTTTTTCCTGTTATCATGAATTTATTGTCTTTACTTAAAAATATATTAATCATGCTTTTTATATTTTCACATTTCTGCATTTATTTGACAAACATTTACTAACTTTTTAACTGCATAAGTCAAAGACAAATACAACACAATTCTCACCTTTGAGAAACTCACAGCCTATTGGGAAAGACAGACATAAATAAATAACTACCAAAAATTTTGAAAAGAACTATAATGGATGCATATATCAATGAATCAGTGGGAAACTGATGCATTGTATGATAGAAGTGATATGATTGATAACAAGATCAATCTTTTCTTGGCAGTGAGATGACTACCAAAAAAGTCAAACAAAATATTAGCTTGGATTTGTGTATGCTTAGCATTCAAAGCGAACAAAAACCTTTAAAAATATAATTCACAATTTTGGCCCCATCCAGTTTTTCACTCTGAGCAGGACCATGCACAACATTGTATCTGCGGTAATAATGATGTATGGCATGATGACAGTGAACTGTGAAGACAGTGTGACCGTTTAATGTGGAAAAAGTGCAAGGGCACATGGATATATGAGGATGATCTTTAAAATGTGAAGAGTTGCCATATAAACAATTAAGTACTTTGAATCTGTAGAACTGTGGTACTCTGAAATCTTGGAGGAAGAAACTTTTTGGTGCAACACACAGAGCTTGCTTTCTTTCCTTCTTTCTCTCTTTCTCTCTCTCTCTCTCTCTCTCTCTTTCTTTCCTTTTTCCACCTTTAGGATAAGTATGCTCCAAAAGAGGACACTTATGAGAAGCCCCTTCAATTTCTGATCAGTTCTAACTATTAGAAAGCAGCTCTGTCCGGACGTGGAGGCTCAAACCTATAATTCCAGCACTTTGGGAGACCATAGGCGAGAGGATTGACTGAGCTCACAGGTTTGAGACCAACCTGGGAAACTCGGTGAGACCTCGTTTCTACAATAAATCAAAAAATCAGCTGGACATGGTAGCTCACACCTGTAGTTCCAGCTAGTTGGAAGGCTGAGACAGAAGGATAACCTGAGCCCTGAAGATTGAGGCTGTGGTGGCCTTGAGCGTGACATTGCACTCCAGCCTGGGTGACAGTGTGAGACTCCAACTCAAATAAACAAGCAAAAAAAAGCAGAGACAAAAAAAAAATATCCCACCAGTTAAAACGTTGACATCTTTATTTCTTCTGGTCTTTCTTTGCTGTTCATTTTTCCCAAGTTTTTTGATGCACACGTTAGACAAACCATAGAAGGGACCCACCAGCTACCCGCCTCCCCTCTAAGAAGCTCAGTGTGCCCACCATGTCTGCAGTCCCATTCTTGGGACAACCCAAAATGACTCCTTACGCATAGCTGTCACAACCTGACCAGAGATGAGGTTCACCGGAGCCTCTGAGGCAAACATGAGCTTCCTGCCTATCTTAGGACATCTCAAAGGCTGGAAGCTGCTTTCTGAGAGTGGATTTTCTGGAAGTTAAAACCTTCCCACTGTAAAAAGATCCATTCTTCTCCCACTACAGCAAAAATGTGCTTCCTTTTCTTTCTCCTACTCCTTTATTTTGCATACAGTATAATGTCTTTCAAAGATGTTGCAAAAAATAACTGCTTGATAGGTCGTTCCAGGACACTAACTGCTCAATGGGACACGCATTTCCTGACTCCATTGCAGGGTTATAGGTCAGTTGATTTATTATCATTTGAGCAAAAGCAAATGGGTTTTGGAGTGAAGCTGCTTCCTGGTAAAGAAGGCCGATCCCAGCCTTTGGCGTGTGTATCTTCAGCTCACACCTGGACGTGTCTGGGCTTCAGGGTTGGGTCATTCTCAGCACCCGTCCTGGCTGGGTCTGGTTCCCTCACCCTCTGAACCTCCAAAGATCTGAACAACTGAGACAGGCACATGTTGTACCATTATCCTGCTCACTCTTGAGAAAATGAACAAGCACAATTTCCCCCTCTATACATTTGGATCCCAGAGTTCTTAGTGTGCAAGCACTCTTTTCACAGAAATGCATTACAGTCTTATAATTAAGTTAGGCGCTTGTGGGAAACAGCACAATTAAAACCAGAAAATAATTTAGAAAGATTAAGCCCATTAGGGTAGGACTTTTCTTATTTAGTGGAGAGGAAATACAATTAAGTGAACTAACTTATTAAAAACACCTACACAGATATCTGAAAGTCTCCCAAATGCACCGAAACGCCTTGCTCTGTATGAAGCAGGCTGACTCCACTTCCTTTTTTTCCAAATCAAATTAGAAAGCTGAACTCAATGATTCCCCGGGAGAAATATTTACACCCCAAAGTAGATTGAAAGAAATTTAATCTGAAGCTGCCCGGAAATTATTACAGAACCAAGTTATTTCCACCATTTTAGGGTGGAAAGCTCATGATGTTGTGATAAGAAGATTCATTCTATCATTTGAATTTATATAAACCTTAAAGACTAAACAAGTAGGTAGAAATCTACTTTTCAGAATATGGAGAGAAAAATTCTTGCGGCATTATATAATAACACAAAGATCACCATAGGCATGACCTAATGCACTACAGTATAAATAATTTAGATATAGACCTAATATACTAGGGGGACCCAAATAACCCTGGAATTTAGTTATAAAAAATTGTGTATTCTTACATGATTAAACTTCAGTCACCTTCAAAGTACTCTCCATTTGGTGCAATACACCTGTCAAGTTGCTTTTTTTTTTTTCTTTTTTTTTTTTAAGTTGGAGTCTCACTCTGTCACCCAGGCTGGAGAGCAGTGACACGCACATGGCTACTGCAGCCTCAGCCTGCCGGGTTCAGGTGATCCTTCCACCTCAGCCTTCCAAGCAGCAGGAACTACAGGCATTTGCCACCATGCCCAGCTAATTTTTTTTATTTATTGTTTAGATGAGGTCCCGCGAAATTGCCCAGGCTGGTCTGAAACCCCTGGACTCAGGCAGTCCTCTCACCTCAGCCTCCCAAGGTGCTAAGATTACAGGCTTGAGCCACCATGGCTGGCTGCTTTTTAACTGCTCAAAACAGCTTTTGAACTCATTCATTTTGATGCCTTTTAGTGCTTTTGTCATTTTTTGTTTAACCTCGTCTACATCTGCTGGACGTTTCCTTTTGAGGGCTTTTCTCATCCGGGAAACAAAAACAGTTTCAGGACAAGATTGGGTGAATAGGGAGGGTCGGGCATGAGGGTCTGCTGTTTTGGGTCAAAAGCTGCTAAACACTCAGCGTAGTGTGAGCAGGTGTACTCATAAGTCACCCATCACAAAATGGGCAAACACGTTGAAAGAATCCTCAAAACAATTCACCGAAGCCAAACACAGCCTCTCACAACAAAGTGAGCGGGTACACTGATGCTGATGAGTTACTAGAACACTTACATAATGGGGAAGCCTATACTACAAGGGGCCCGTACTCCAAAAAATAATGTCATTATTTTTGTTGCCCCTCGTGCATGTATGTTTAAACATACATGCTAGTAAGTGGCTGAGCCTGAAGTCAAACCCTTCACGCCAGAACCACATTATAGGAACTTAGATCATTTTCTTTTGTGGGAAAGGAGATCTCTAGAGCAAGGAAACAGCAATTGGAGCCCCACTTCACCACCATATTTCAAAAAGCTGTGTCATGAACTCTCATCATCACTGTTAGAAAGTAAAGGCATGAAGTCCTCACTTGGGTTCTCTATGTACAAATTTCAGTTGGAGGTTGATACAGACTCAGAGAGGAGTATGACAGGTCACCAAGGCATCAGAAAGATGCTTATTAAGTCTTGTGAGCAATTTAATGGGAAGAAGGCAAGCCCTGTTCCAACTACTCTAAATAAGTTCTTTAAAAAGAAATAAAACACTTTAATCCTCAATGTTTGGAAACTTCAAATCACAGTGTATGAAATAAACATAAGTTTTTACCATTTCTTTTATTTCCCTATATAGTATATTTGGAACTGACACTAAGACAACTTTTAATGTTTCGACAGAATGTCTTAAAGGTCACCAGAATCATTGTAATTTTCCCATGGATTACTAAAATTGCTTTGCCCAGTTTCGGCCCGCATCACCGTTTTCACGGCCTGGCTCCATGGTGCAAATGCTAAATGTCAACCCATGCAGAATGTGTTCATTTCCTCCAAAATGAATCTCAATGCTGGATTGAAAAAAAGCAGATTCCCCCATACTCCTCTGACCCTGGTGGTTTCTGGTTGTCCTTGTGTCTCGGGCCCATTTCCATCTCTGAAAGTGACTCTTCTCCGACACTCTTCTGTCTTACACCTCAGTCGTGTGGCTTCTCTACACAGCCTTCCTACATGTCTGTCTCCTGGTTCAGCCTCTACTTCTTCCTACAGCCCCTGAAACATCAGCCCTTCCCAGGCTGTTCTCAACACCCTCCCACTTCACATCAATAAGAGCTAACGTGTTGAGCAGATACTTGCTTGTAATTCATCTTATCCTTACCCTTCTCAAAAAAAGAAAAAAGAAAGAAAAGAAAGAAAACTGGAGAACTCAGGGTCTCTACGTGGTCCTATCTTGCCCTGGGCCCATGACTACTATGTAGATGGTCCCAAACCAATCACAACCAGATCTGCACATCCAGCTCCTACCTGTGACCACCTGGCTGTGCCTCCACATGTGGCAGACACAGGCTTAAGTACTTTATCTAAGGCAGAAAGATTCAGAGCCAAGGCTGCCTACATTCAAACCCCCATTCTCCTGCCAATGAAACATGTGACCTTGAGGAGTTTACTTAATCTTTCTGTTCTCAAAAGGAGACAACAAAAATGCACGTGAGGATTGTTGACCTAATGGAAGAAGCTGAGGCAAAATTAACATAAGTAGAGTTTATTTGGGCTAAGGTTCAGGATTGCACCTCAGAAGTATGGATTCAAGTTGCCCTGAATATATATTTTGATTAGTAGAAGTTACAAGTAGATTTTTAAAGGCCAAAGGGAGGGGGGACAGGAAGTGGACTGATACAATGTTGTCTGTCAGGAATTCTCATTGGTTTACAGAAATAACATTGACTAGCGACTGGCTATACGTTGCTGAGCTGTGGAATATGGGTTATAGCATCCAATACAGCATCATTAGGCCAATTCATAGCTACTTGTGGCCATTACAGTTTCAAGAAATGAAGATATAGCTCCAAGGGGTGCAGTAGTTGTAACAGCTATCTCATTTTAATGTCTCTCTGGGCCTCGAAGTTATTTTCTTTCCTCTGGATTGAGTTAATATATGGCCCATGGGAAGTGCTCTGCACATTCATTCTTCAAAAAAATTATTCAGCAGCGACCATGTGTCAGGCACTCTTCTAGACACAGGGATATAGCTGCTAGATTAGCTCACATCTAGCAAGGGAAAAACAGGAGAGAGAGAAGATGTGGTATGTCTGGGGTGATATGTGCTAAGGAAAGAAATGAGGTAGAGGAAGGGATGGTAAACAGGTAAGGCATTGCCCAGATGGTAATACGTGAAGGAAGCAGGCAAAGATGTGAGCTATGAGCAGGCTGGAGAAGAGCATTCCAGGCAGAGGGAACAGCCCAGTGCCAAGGTACTGAGGTAGGAGTATGCCAGGATATCTGAGGAACAGCAAAGAAGCCAGGGTAGTTGGAGCAGAGTGAGGAATAGTGTATGAGTTCCCTAGGGCTGCTATAACAAAGGACCACCGACTGTGGTGCTTAAACAACAGACATCCATTTCCTCACAGTTCTGGAGGCTAAAGGTCCAACATCAAAGTGTCGGCAGGGTTGGTTTCTCTTAGGACCTCCCCTTAGTGTGTAGATGACTGTTGTCTCCCCGTGTTCTCATGTGGCAGTCCCTCGGTGTGTTTGTGTCCTCATCTTCTCTCTTCCTAACACCACCAGTCGGATTGGATTAAGGCCCACCTATATGACCTCATTTTACCTTGTCTCTTTAAAATCCTTATCTCCAAATATAGTTACATATTCTGAGGTACTGGGGATTAGAATTGCAAAATACGGATGACAGGGGATAGAGGACATAATTCAGCCCATAACAGAAAAGGGAAGTATTTAGCAGATTCTGTCTGAGAGAACTCAGAGGGCTTGAACCAGAGACCAGAAAGCAGAAAGAAATTTAAAACAAGGACTCTGTTGCTTACAAACTACTGAATGGAACTCAAGGAAGACCCTCAATACCGCACAAGACTGGCCCCCAGGGGAACTGTGAGCAATGCAACAGTCACTGGAGTGAT
The DNA here is from genome assembly GCA_963574415.1 of Tarsius wallacei. Classification (NCBI taxonomy): domain Eukaryota; kingdom Metazoa; phylum Chordata; class Mammalia; order Primates; family Tarsiidae; genus Tarsius; species Tarsius wallacei. The sequence goes on along the minus strand of CAUYQG010075699.1, from coordinate 1,128 downwards.
GAATTCTAGAACACGTGCCCATGGCTACAAGCCAGGCCAGGGAGGCTTCACAGCTGCTGACTTACCAAGCAAAGAAACAAGTTGGGGGCTCTGGAGAGGTGAGAATCAGGGGACTGTACCAAGCCAAGAGCTTGCTCGGCTCTGCTGCATTTTCTCAATTACCTGCCCATTATCCCTTCTCTTTGTTTCTTCCATCTTCCTTTTCCTTTCATCCAATTCTTGAAAGCCTGGTGAATCTTGCCTACTACTGCCCCTTCAACCCCAAAGTTGTCCAATTGCTCCTTCTGTCTTTCTCTCTTGTGTTCCCTGCTTTTCTCCTGCTTTCCTTGCTTTTCATGTCTGTTCATCATCTGTCCCCTCTGAAATCCTCCCAGCCCATCCCATCATCCCCAAGCTCAACTCTACTCTACCAGATCCTCTCAACACATTCTACCTCCTTTCCTCTGTGAAGAACCATTTCCTTGTTTTCCAGGTGCCAAGATTGTGGTATCCACAGACACATGTCCCTAGATCAAGAAAATCCATCATCTGGAAAAATGACAGCAGTTGTCTCCCGATCTGAAAAAATCCTGACACTTCCCATAGGAAACTGGCATGGAGTGTCTCCTAATGGAGACCTGACCCGATCCATGTCCACTGCCACTCAAGCCAGGTGACATGGATTTTCACTTTCACTAAATCTTTAGCTGAAAGCCCAACAGCAGGTCATGGGCTTGTCTCTCTTCTTACTTCCATGCTCCTGCCAAGCCAGGGATGATATTTTGCCTCATGTAAAACAAGGAAGCACCCATCCAAGAATCTCCCCTCAGCCCATATGAGCTCTGCAGAGAGCACCAGATTGTGCTGATTGCCACCTGACGTGAGCACCCTGAATAGCAGCATCCTTCTTGGGACCTGGCTCAGTTCCCAAGGATCCCATAGAGAAAGGTCATATGTTATAGGAGCTGACATTGCAATCGGCCCCCTTGGTTTCTCTCTGTTCTGGGCTTTTTTTTTTTTTTTTTTTTTGCCTCCAAAGCCTTGTTCCTAAACTGAGGCAAAAAAACAACCCAAAAACCAGTGGAGCAAAATTTTAAAAAATTTTTTGGCATAAAAGTTGTGAAATAAGATATTTAAAAACTGGTGCGT
>CAUYQG010075698.1:0-12366 GCA_963574415.1 Tarsius wallacei | reverse complement strand
CAAGGAGAAATAGGGTGCAAGTACTGGCCCACTGTGACAGAGCCTGTGAGGATGGACAATGGGGCCACCATACACACAGAGAAGAATAGTTCAGTTAAGATTTTTAATCATTTGCTAAAAGGCTGCGAAGAGAATATAGGAACCCAGGGGACCACATACACAAGAAGGACTTGTCCCATTTGCAGACTCTTTTCTGTGACCCTCCAGTGGGTGGGTGCTCATGAAAAAGATTAGTTGTGACCATGAGATATCATCTCCCTCAGTTAAAATGCCTTTCATCAAAAAGAGAAAAAATTGGCTGGACTTGGTGGCTCAGCCTGGAATCCCAGCATTTTGGGAGGCCAAGGATCGTCAGAGCCCAGCAGATTGGCCCTGTGGTGGCCGTGAGCGTGCCACTGCACTCCAGCCTGGGCAACAGAGTGAGACTCCAACTCAAAAAAAAAAAAAAGAGAGAGAACAAAAAACTTATGGATGCTGGTGAGGATTAGGAGCAAAGAGAGCCCTTGTACATTGTTGGCAGAAATGTAAATTAGTACAGCCACTATTGAAAACAGTACGAAGGTTTCTCAAAAAACTAAAAATAGAACTACCCTTTTTTTTGAGTTGAGATCTCACTCTGTCACCCAGGCTGGAGTACAGTGGTGCGATCATGGCTCACCACAGCCTCAGCCTCCTGGGCTTAGGTGATCCTTCCACCTTAGCTTCCTGAGTAGCTGGGGCTACAGGCATGTGCCACATGCTTGGCTTTTCTTTCTTTTTCTTTCTTTTTTTAAGACGAGGTCTCATTATGATGCCCAGGCTGATCTTGAACTCCTGGGCTCAAGCAGTCCTGCTGCAGGGCCTCTCGAAGTGCTAGAATTACAGGTGTGAGCCACCATGCCAGCCCAGAACTACCATATTATCCAGCAGTCCCACTGCTGGGCATATGTTCAAAAGAAAGAAAGTTAGTAAATCAAGGAGATATCTGCATTTTTATGTATATTATGTACTTTTTTTTTGAGTCAGAGTTTCACTTTATCATCCAGGCTGGAGTGTAGTGGCATAATCACAGTTCACCATACCCTTGACTTCTTGGATTCAAGCGATCTTCCTGCCTTAGCCTCCTGAGTAGTGGGATTACAGGTGTGCACCACCACACCCAGCTAATTTTTTGTGTTTTGTTGTTGTTGTTTTGTAGAGGTGAGGTCTTGCCATGTTGCCTAGGCTGGTCTCAACCACCCCGGCTTCCCAAAGTGCTGGGATTATAGGTGTGAGCTACCATACCCGGCTGCAGTACTGTTCACAATAGCCAGGTTATGAAATCAACTAAGTGTCTATCAGTGGATGAATGGATAAAGAAACAGATACACAATGAAATATTATCTTTCAGCCATAAAAAAAGAATGAAATTCTTTCATTTGTAGCAACATGGATGGAACATGACAGGGTCATTGTTAATATAGTAAATGAAATAAGTCAGGCACAGAAAGACAAATACCACGTGTTCTCACTCATATGTGGGAGCTAAAACAATTTGGATCTCATGGGGATAGAGAACTGATAGCTGGTTACCAGAGACTGAGAAAGGTAGGAGGGAGCAGGGGATGGAAAAAGTTTGGTTAATAGGTACAGAAAATACAGTTACATAGAAGAAAAAAGGTCTAGTGTTCAGTAGCACAGTAGGGTAACTAGTTAACAGTAATTTATTGTATAGTTCAAAATATCTCGAAGAGAAGAATTGGAATATTCCCAGCATAATGAAAAGATAAATATTTGAGGTGATGAATATCCCAATTACCTTGATTTGATCAAGGTAATTGGGATATGCATATATAAAAATATCACATTACTCCAAAAATATGTGCAGCTGTTCCATGAAGGGGCCATATATGCAGAGTTGCCCCTAAGTCTTGAAGGACCTGAAAAACAAGGCAGACAAATCTAGTTTGTCAGTAAAGGCTGTTTTATTGGGGGAACTTGCATACAGAAGTGTGGTCTTGGGTGGCTGCTAGACAGGTAGATTGTTGCACTGTTACTTCCCAGACACCAGGCTTACATACCAAGGGGAAGGGTATACACGTTCGAGCTCCAGCAAGACAACAAAAGCACCCTTCCAGAACAGATAAGAGTGCTATGTGCATCATAGCCTATAATTTGTGTGATAACATCAAGGTGACTTTATTCTTACACTAGGAACAGTAAAGAAAGTAGAAGCCAGGAGGAAGTCATGGGATTGGGACTAATCAGAAGTCAGCATGGTGGGTTAACATTCAAGATGGAGTTACTTTTGTCTCCATAACAGTTAGTATGTACCAGGTAAGCAAATAAATAAAATAAGTTTTTGGAGCAAAAAAGATTGGTTTAGAGATGAAGTCTAAAGAAAACCTCTTACTTGTGAGTCCACATAAAAAATAAAAATAAAAATAAACAAAGAAAACCTCCCCCACTGGGGCAGGCCCACAGAGAGGAGCAGCTGCCACTGCAGGAAGACCTTGAAGCCACATCTGGATCATTCTTGCTTATGGAGCAAAAGCCTTAAGCCCCTGGGGAAGGGAAGATCATAAGAGGTTGCTACCACCGGGAGAGAAGCAGGATCACGAAGAAATCCCCACTTCAGCTGGGCGCAGTGGCTCACACCTATAATCCCAGCACTTTGGGAGGCCGAGGTGAGAGGATTGCCTGAATCCAGGGGTTTGAGACCAGCCTGAGCAACTTGGTGAGACCTTGTCTCTACAATAAATCAAAAAATTAGCCAGGTGTGGTGGCGTGTGCCTGTGGTTCCCGCTACTTGGAAGGCTGGGGTGGCAGGATCGCCTGAGCCCAGCAGGTCGAGGCTGCAGTGGCTGTGAGCGGGCCACTGTACTCCACACTGGGTGACAGTGAGACTCTGACTCAAAGTTTAAAAAAAAAAGAAATCCCCATTTCAAGATGGGCTGAGTCAGCACACAGAGAAGCCCTCCTTATCCCCCACCGCCAGGCCAGCAAGCATTCTTGAATCAGCGACTAGCTTCTGAGGGAGAGCACAAGCACAGAGACTGACACTGAGACACAGGCACACAAGGAACTCTGTAGCTGTGTGGGACAGGAACATTGAGGAAAAGCCCTCCCACAAACCAGCCATAGCCCCAAACAGAATTCTAGAAGACTTTGAAGATGGTGGTGCACTGAAGGAAACCTTAACAAAAATCCCAATCCCAGCCCAGTTTCTGACTAGATTAATTCAACAGTCCCCACTTATAGCCTGGAATTGTCCATCTCTAGACAAATATGTTTACTTGTGGCTCTACTGTCTTCACACATGATGTCTGCCATTCAATAAGACATTATGAGGCATCCGCAAAAGCAAGAATAAAACAAGGCACTGCCAAACATCAAAGCAGTCAACAGAATCTAGCTCAGATATGGCAAGAGTGTTGAAACTATCAGACAAGGAATTTAAAATAACTATAATTCATGTGTTAAAGGCTGTCGTGAAAATGTTGACATCCATGTACAGCTGAGGAATTTTAGCAAAGAGATGGAAATTAGAAGAGTCAAATGGAAATGCTGGAAATAAACAAAAAGATAAAGAATGCCTTCAAGAAATGTTTAAAAAATTTCTGAGCCGGGCTTGGTGGCTCAGCCTGTAATCTCGCGCTTTGGGAGGCTGAGGTGAGTAGATTGCCTGAGCCCGCAGGTTCGAGACCCGCCTGGGCAACTTGGCGAGCCCTCGTCTCTACAATAAATCAAAAACTAGCCAGGCGTGGTAGCGCGCGCCTGTAGTTCCAGCTACTTGGAAGGCTGAGGTGGAAGGATCACCGAAGCCCAGCAAGTCGAGGCTGTGGTGGCCAGGAGCGGCCACTGCACTCCAGTCTAGGTGACAGAGTGAGACACCAACTCAAAAAAAAAAAAAAAAAAAAAAAATTTCTGGTGGAGGGAATATCATACTAGAAGGAAAGTGGGATCTACAGAAAAATGGTTAAGATGAAGATAAATATGAAAGATCTTTTTTCTTATTTTTCTTATTTTATTTTATTTTCTGAGTTGGAGTCTCACTCTGTCACCCAGGCTGGAGTGCAGTGGCATGCTCATGGCCACCACAGCCTCAACCTGCTGAACTCAGGCGATCCTTCCACCTTAGCCATCCAAGTAGCTGAGACTATAGGCATACACCATCACGCCTGGCTAATTTCTTGATTTATTGTAGAGATAAGGTCTTGCCAAGTTGCCCAGGCTGGTCTCAAACCCCTGGGCTCAGGCAATCCTCTCGCCTTGGCCTCTCAAAGTGCTGGGATTACAGGCTGAGCCACTGCACCCGGCCAGTATCATATTGTCAAGTTAAATAAATCAATAGTAGAGATAAAAGGAATCATAAACATACTCAATCCAATACCAAAAGCAAGTAAATAAAATAATATACCTCACTGTTAAAAAAATACTGCTTACATGTTGAAATGATGTATCCAAATGAAAAATCTAAAACACTCTGGGCTTTGAAGATAATACCCTGGCAAAAAAAAAAAAAAAAGTAAAATAATCCAAGGGCAAGCAGAAAAAGAAGATAAAATCTTAAAAGGAACAAAAAAAATGTTGAAAAAATAAAAAACAACTAGGAAGATGGTAATGTTTTTTTTTTAAATCAGGTTTTTATTATATAGCTCTTTACCACTTACAAAATCAATTTTGCCAGCATCAAGTCAATTAGGAAACAGCCTTATCTCTTGGGAAAAACATAGCTTTGGAGTAAAACAGAGCTGTATTTTAACTCTGGTGCTGCCACAGGAACTCGGACCTCAGGAGCTGAACACTTTATACCTCTAATCTCTGTTCCTCGTTGGCAAATGTGGATGTTGATACCCAGATAATGGGATTACTATGAAGAGTGAAAGAGATACTACATTCAAGTTCTTAATAGAGGAGTTGGTCTGAGGACCACCGTTTGAAAACCACTGACTCAGAGACTATTAATATTTGCATTATATTTAGTGGAAGATGGCAGATTTTAATTTGAACTTGTAATGGTTACATTAAATATGAATAGTGTAGGCATTTCAATGAAAAGATTAGAGACTGTCAATTGGGATAAAAAAACCAAAACTATATGCTGTTATAAAAACCCACTTTCAATATAATTCTCTATATAATTATATGTATATATGATTATTCACACACACACACACACACACACACACACACAGTGTATACAGACGTAAAAGAATGGAGCCTGGCATGGTGGCTCACACCTGTAATCCCAACACTTTGGGAAGCCAAAGCGAGAGTATTGTCTGAGCTTAGGGGTTCAAGACCAACCTGAGCAACATGGTGAGACCTCGCCTCTTACAGTAAATCATAAAAATTAGCCAGGTGTTGTGGCACACACCTATAGTTCCAGCTACTTGGAAGGCTGAGGCAGAAGGATTGCCTGAGCCCAGCAGGTCGAGGCATCGGTGGCCGTGAGCATGCTACTACACTCCGGCCTGGACAACAGAGTGAGACTCTGAGTCAAAGGGAAAAAAAAAAGTAAAAGGATGGGAAAAGATCATGGAAGTGCTAATCAAAAGAAAGCTAATGTGGTTATATTAGTATCTGATAAAGTATATTTCAGAACAAGGAATATTTCCAGGCATAGAGATATTACATAATGACAAAGAGGTCATTTCACCAAGAAGACATAATAATCCTAAATGTGTGTGTACCTAATAGAACCTTCAAAATACATGAAACAAAAACTGACAGGAGAAATAGAGAAATTCAGTTACAGTTGGAAACTTTAATTGATGACTTTTGCAGTAATCAATAAAACTAGTGAATAGAACATCAATAAGGATATAAAAAACCTAAACAGCGCTATCAACCAGCTTTTCCTGGTTGACATTTAGAGAACAATCTACCTAGTGACAGTAGAATACATATTCTTTCTGAGTACATTTGGAACGTTCACCAAGATCATCTATATTCTGGCCATAAAGCGGAACTCAACAAATTTTTTAAAATTGAAATTAAGATGGGGGGATTGAAATTATGTAGAGTGTGTTTTCTGACCACTGTGGAACTAAATTAGAGGTTAGTAACAGAAGAATATCTGTAAAATCCCCAAATATTTGGAAACTGAACAACACATATCTAAATATCCCCATGGCTGTGGGCCTTCAAGGCCCACAAGGTGACAAAGAAGGTGAACAATCCGAGACACAGCCTGACCAAGCACACCAAGCTTGTGCAGGACATGATTCAAGAGATGTGCGGCTTTGCCCCATAACAAGCAGCATGCCATGGAGCTGCCCAAGGTCTCCAAGGACAAATGGGTGCTCAAGTTCATCCAGAAGTGGGTGGGGACATACATCCGTGCCAAGAAGAAGCTGGAGGAGCTGAGCAAAGACCTGTCTGCCAAGAGGAAGGTGGTGGCCAAGAAGGACTGAGCCCTGCCCCTGGCATCCCAATAAAGCCTTTACAGAACCCCCTCCCAATCCTAGTGGCCGATCCTAGTGGCATGTGCCCATAATCCCACTCATTACTTAGAGGCTGAGGCATAAGGATCACCTGAGCCCAGAAGACTGAGGCTGCAGTGAGCTGTGATCATGCCACTGTACTCCAGAGTGAGACCCCAATTCAAAACACACACACACACACACACAATAAATATTACAAACAACTTTATGCCCATAAATTTAACAACTTTGACAAATGGATAAATGCTTTGAAAGATACTACCAAAGCTTTCTCAAGAGAAAATAGATAAGCCAAATGATTTTATAGTTATTAAATGAATTGAATTTGTAGTTTAAAGTTCTCCACTGAAGAAATCTCCAGGACCAGATTGCACTTCAGGAAGAAAAAATACTAATTCTATATAAATTCTTGCAGAAAATAGAAGAGATATGGAATATTTACCAACACATTTTATTTTACCCTGATAACAAAACTAATATCTATAATGAACATAGATGCAATAAAAAGAAAAAGCATAGAGTTGAGAGAAGGCACAAAACTGCCTCTGATTGTAGATGACATGATTGTCTATGTAGAAAATCCCAAAGAATCTTTGACAAAGCTAATCTAAGAAATGAGTATAGCAAGATTTCAGGATACAAGGTCAATATACCAAAAACTCAGCTACGCTTCTGGATAGTGGCATGACTATTAGGAGGTGGAACAAATTTAAAGGAATCATTTATGGCAGCACCAAAACAAACAAACAAACATGAAAAGCCTAGGTATAAACTTTATAAAATGTGTTACAGTATCTATACTGAGAACTAAAAAACTCTGGTGAAATAAATCACATGTTTGCTTGTTTGTTTGTTTATTGAGACAGAGTCTCTGTCGCCCAGGCTGGAGTGCAGTGGTACGCTCACGGCCAACGCAGTCTCGACCTGCTGGGCTCAGGTGATCCTTCTGCCTCAGCCTTCCATGTAGCTGGAACTACAGGCGCGTGCCACAACACCTGGCTAATTTTTTGATTTACTGTAGACATGAAGTCTCACCAAGTTGCCCAGGGTGGTCTCAAACCCCTGGGCTCAGGCAATCCTCTCACCTCGGCCTCCCAAAGTGCTGGGATTATAGGCTTGAGCCACTGCACCCGGCTTTGTGCATGTTTTTAATAGTAATGCCACACTAATGTAATAATTACTTTATAGGATGGCTTAATGTTGGGGTAGACAAGTTCTTCTCAATTACTCTTCTTTTTTACTTGAGAACTCTGTGCAGTCCCACTTATTTTTCATGAATCATCTGAATCTTCTTTTACTAGTATTACTGGTGACCTAATACCAAACTGGTTTTATCTGCTAGGCCTCTATGTGGTATCTGACAGTATGATGACTCTTTGAAATTCTCCCCAAATGTGTGCATAACATTTGTACTGGTCAGCTTGGGTTGCCATAATAAAGTACCATGAACTGGGTGACTTCAACAACAGAAGTTTATTTGCTTCTGGAGGCTGGAAGTATGAGATCAGGGTGCCTACACAGTTAGATTCTGGTGAGGAGGGCCCTCTTCCTGGCTTGCAGAAGGATACCTTCCCTCTGTGTCCTCACATGGCTAAGAGAGGGCTCTCATATCTCTTCTTTATTAGGGTGCCAGTTCTATTGGGCTCCTTTCTTATGACCTCACTTAATCCTGATTACCTTCTTAAAGGCCCTACTTCCAGTATGGTCATGAGAGGGGTTAGGGCTGCAACATATGAATGTTGGTGGGGGACACAATTACATCCATAGCAACGTTGTTTTCATATTTTATTGTATCGTAACTGTTTTTCTACCTCACTGCTCTAAACTTTGAGCTCCTTAAAGGTGAGGATTATATTTAATTTATTTCTTCAATAAATAAATAATCTCTACTACTTTATACATAATAGGCACCCAAGACACATTTTAAATGAATAATTAGATAACATAACTTACTTTCTTAGGTAATAGTATTACATGCATTTATTTTCCAGATTATAAATCTCATTCATTTTTCACTTTTCCTTTTATACCCTATGTTCAACTATATCCCTAGTACTAAGACTTTTACCTTCTAGACGTCTCTCATATCCATCCCTTCTGTTGCTCCAGGGCTACATCTTGCCCTTCCGCATCTATCAGATTAATTGCCTCTTACCAGGAGTACTGATTTCCAGAGTTTCTCCCATATAATTCATACTTTGCTGCAAGACTGATCTTTCAAAAAGTGATTATATTGGGCTCGGTGGCTCAGCCTGTAATCCCAGCACTTTGGGAGGCCAAGGTGAGTGGATTGTGGATTGCCTGAGCCCGCAGGTTCAAGACCTGCCTGGGCAACTTGGCGAGACCTCATCTGTACAATAAATGAAAAATTAGCCGGGTGTGGTAGCACGCACCTATAGTTCCAGCTACTTGGAAGGCTGAGGCGGAAGGATCGCCGGAGCCCAGCAGGTCGAGGCTGCAGTGGCCGGGAGCATGCCACTGCACTTCAGTCTGGGTGACAGAGTGAGATTCCAACTCAAAAAAAAAAAAAAAGTGATTATATCACTCCCTTTCAGTATCTCTCCAGAGCTTAAAACTAGTATTTTAAAGTCTTAGCCTGTCAATGAGAATCCTTTGTGATCTGACCTCTGCCTACTTTATCACTTAACAGTTTCCCAACGTATTCCTTATGCTCCAACCTTACTTACAGTTTTATAAATACATGATCCCATTTCATGCTCTCAAATTTTTATTTATTTATTTTAGAGACAGGGTCTCACTCTGTTGCCCAGGCTAGAGTGTAGTGATGTGATCATAGTTCACTGTAACCTCTAACTCCTAGGTTCAATTATCTAACCTCAGCCTCTTGAGTAGCTAGGACTACAGGTGTACACCACCACGCCCAGCTAATTTTTTAATTTTTTGTAGAGATGGGGTCTCATTATGTTGCCCAGGCTGGTCTCTAACTCCTGGCCTCAAGTGATACTTCCACCTCAGCCTCCCAAAGCGTTGGGATTATAGGTGAGAGCCACTGCACCCAGCCTAAAGGTGTTTTCTAAAGGATTCTCCAACTGTGAGGCCTCTCTGACCTCTTCTACATGGAATCAACCGCCCCATCTTCAGTCTTCCCATAATAGTTTGTACAAACCTGATTTTAGTGTATTGTAATTATGTGATCCATACTAAACTAAACTCTTGGAGGTCAGAGACTACATATAGCTTTTTATATTCCCCAAATCTAGCACATAGTAGGTACTCAATAAATGTTTGTTGAATGAATGAATGAATTTTGTAACTTAATGTTAAGAGTGAATATTTTGCCAGGTGCAGTGGCTCATGCCTGTAATCCCAGCACTTTGGGAGGCAGAGGTGAGGGGATTGCCTAAGCCCAGCGGTTGGAGATAGCCCGGGCAACTTGGCAAGACCTCATCGCTACAATAAATTAAAAAATTAGCCGGGCTCAGTGGCTCAGCCTGTAATCCCAGCACTTTGGGAGGCCGAGGCAAGAGGATTGCCTGAGCCCACGGGTTCGAGACCCACCCGGGCAACTTGGCAAGCCCTCGTCTCTATAATAAATCAAAAATTAGCCAGGCATGGTAGTGCGCGCCTGTAGTTCCAGCTACTTGGAAGGCTGAGGCGGAAGGATCACAGGAGCCCAGCAGGTCGAGGCTGCGGTGGCTGGGAGTGTGCCACTGCCCTCCAGCCTGGGTGACAGAGTGAGACTCCAACTCAAAAAAAAAAAAAAATTAGCTGGGCGTGATGGTGAGCACCTGTGAAAGGCTGAGGCAGAAGGATCACCTGAGTCCAGCAGGTCGAGGCTGTGATGGCCATGAGTGAGCCATGCACTCCAGCCTGGGCAACAGAGGGAGACTCAATTCAAAAATAAAAATAAAAATAAAATAAATTCTTTTAAAAAGTGAATATTTTATTTATTCAACAACCACTGTGTGCCAGCCACTGTACTAGATGCTGGGGCAAAGGAGAATCATAGCATGTAGGTTACAATAATTGGCTTTCTTTAAAGAAATAACTCTGAAAACTGACTAAATGTGATTTTTGTGCAAAAAGAGTAAGTTCCCTTATCTTATCCCCTGTATTAATTCATCCCTTATACTCCAGTTCTCCTGTGGCTGATCAATGCCTACAATAAGTTGAGAAGAAAATCTGTGTAGGTGAAATTGCAGGAGAGATCTCTTTTTTTTTTTTTGAGTTGGAGTCTCACTCCGTCGCCCAGACTGGAGCGCAGTGGCTGAAAGCGGCCACTGCAGCCTCAACCTGCTGGGCTCCGGCAATCCTTCCGCCTCAGCCTTCCAAGGAGCTGGAACTATAGGCACGCACTACCACACCCAGCTAATTTTTCATTTATTGTAGAGATGAGGTCTTGCCAAGTTGCCCAGGCAGGTCTTGAACTCGCGGGCTCAGGCAATCCACTCACCTCGGCCTCCCAAAGCGCTGGGATTACAGGCTGAGCCACCGAGCCCGGCTGAGAGATTTCAATAAAAGTTTAACTTTTACGGTCCTTTTGATAAAAGTTTCTGATTGGTCTTTTCTCCTCTTGAAGTCATAATTACAAGTACTCATTAATTATACCTTTCCAAAAGCAACTCTTTAAAGGATAGAGACGAGATGTGGATCAAGAAGCCTGTGTTAAGACCATGGAATGAACACAAATAGATTCTTTGTAGCTAAGCGTTAAAGTAGGTCTTGTACCTTTTAGACTGAAATCTCCTTGGCTTCTGAGTTTCTAAGGCTACTTTGCTCCCGTGGTTCTTGTTCCTATTGATTTTTCTCTTCATGAATCACCTGAGTATTCTCCACTACTGACTTCAAAATGTAAATGTTGGCAGAGTCTATAGCTCCTGCTGTGTGTCTGCTCTGCCACAGCTGAAATCTTGCCAGCTTCCTCTGTCCTTTGTTCTTTAGCAACAATACCTGTCAGATCAGTTGCCCTTTCCCTGCTGTGAGTGAGCAGTGATGGTCCTTGTGATAGTGTCCACGTCTGAAGTACCTCATGTCCTTGTGGTCCTGGTGGTGACTTCCTGTGGATCACAGCCTCTTGGTATTTGGCAAGGGTGTGATAGTTGAGTGCTGTGACCTCAGACGGCTCCATACTTCTGGGACATTTTGAATAACTGGAAATGAGGGGTGACGGAGCAAAGTGAATGTTCTAATAACCACAGTCTCTCTGATTGCAGAGTTGCCTCACTCACAGAGCTCTCCGACTGTCAGCAGCACCTGCACTAAAGTGCTCTATTTCACTGACCGGTCACTTACGCCCTTCATGGTCAACATACCAAAGAGGTAAGATTCTGGGATCATTATTTCTCCATAAAAAAGGAGAGGAGGGCAGAACCATTAGCTACTACCCATATGCTCAGCTGAAAGGTGTTGGAGATGCAGTGTGGTGTAAGGAGAAGAGCCGGAGGCAGAGATTCTGCTTCCTGCCCTGCCACTAACCAGTGGCATAATAAGGAACAGGTCATGATCTACTACTAGGTACAACAGTAGTATTTCCAATCCTGATAACTATGCAAATATGCTCTAAGTTTGGAACAGGTTTTAAGGTGTTCAAAATAGCTCCTCTGATAACATAGATTGCAGCCTGGCACTCACTCCAGGGCTGCGACACATTGATCTTTGTTGCTATTCAATGTCTGCAACTAATCCCTGTTGAGAAATTATGTTAACAACCTTCCAAAAACTCAGTTAACATACTTCCTCTTAAGGGAAATGGTTTTGAAATAAAGATTATTTAAACTCTGGAACCAACTATTGAGTGAGGTTACAAGATTTTTCTTTCCTAGAGAGCCTGCTTATTTAGTCTGGGCTGGAAGCCAGGTTCCTAAAGACAGAAGGATAAAGATGATAATTGATTTAATTCTGCCACCCTAAAGAACAAGAAAAGCCGGGCTCGGTGGCTCAGCCTGTAATCCCACGCTTTGGGAGGCTGAGGTGAGTGGATCGCCTGAGCCCGTGGGTT
>CAUYQG010075690.1:0-10577 GCA_963574415.1 Tarsius wallacei | reverse complement strand
TTAAAATTTGCTTTTAGACATTCACTTCACAAACTCTTATGAAATTAAAAGTTCTGGGCAACCCCTTTGGATCCCCTCCCACTGTGGGCGCTTTTCTGCCCTCTCAATAAATCTTGCTTTAAAAAAAAAAAAAAAGAAACTAAAAGTTCTTTCTTCAGTTATTGCACTTTAAAAATATAGTCTGCACTTTTTAGTTCTTCCTGAGTGGAACCCAAGCTAAGGGAACCCCTGAAAGCCTTGCTGTCTTCCTGCTCATGGTGGTTCATTCCACTAGGTAGAAATTCAGCCCTGTAATGTGACTGCAAGGTCAGTAAATGCTTCCCCTAAGGGTGTGAATTTCCTTAAATAATAAATTTTGGAGTGTGTTGGAAAAGAAAATTAAAACTATTCCATGAGCCCAGATGGTGTTACTTTCTTTAAGTTTTAAATGAAGTGCAAACATTCCTACCCTCAATGACAGAAGATCAAAGCATTCTGGGTAAAATGTGCCATTTCTGCAAAAATGTACGAGGTGACAATCTGCTGCCTTTGCCTGGGATGATAAATAACAATCTCCAGAAATAAGAGTTTCATCAATTTTCCAAGCCCAAAGATTACATGGAGTTGGAGTCAGACTTTCATCTTTGTTTTGGGTCTGCCCATTTGCTTGGCCGTCTACCATGCCATAAAACCCTTGGAGCCATGAGAAGGCGTGTGCAATTCTTGACAATGCGTGGTCCAGCTGGGAGCTGAGCTAGGATGGTGTATGTCCAGGCATGTGCCATAGTCGTCCAAACAGATGTCTTTTTTTTTTTTTTTTTAAAGCAAGATTTATTGAGAGGACAGAAAAGCGCCCACAGTGGGAGGGGATCCAAAGGGGTTGCCCAGAACTTTTAATTTCATAAGAGTTTGTGAAGTGAATGTCTAAAAGCAAATTTTAATTTTCTCCTGTGTTCTATCACAAGTTCAGCACTGCTATATAGAGAAAACTAAACCAACCAAGTTGGGATACTGTGAAGTTGTGTAGTTAAAATGGGAATAGCATACAGGACAATACAAGGCTCTGTTGAGAGGACACTGCTGAGCCACAACGTGAGGCCAGCAATTTTGGTTTTGCTACTTCCTTCCAACTTTTTTCCCTAAGCTTGTGTGAAATATAGACAGAAAGGCAGAAAAATAATATAACTAGAGCCACCCTGTACACACGCACTGCGTTATACCTTTCTTCGTTCCCAATATCATAAGCAGTCCTGTGTTACTTTTGGTTATTTCCCTAGAAGGTTTCCAGCAGTGAGACTGCATTCCTACAAACCACCCACACCTTCATCCATTCCCTCCCAGACACCAGCAGAGACTATGGGCATGTTCTACGCAGTGGAGAAGCCAGGCCCCTGTGTGAGGCAGAGAACAAGGATCACCACGCAGCCTTTCTCACCCTCTGCAGGAACACAGCAAGCTCTGGTCCCATCTGACAATCCACAGTTTCTTTTTTCTACTTCCCAATTTTCCCTGTATTTGAGTCTACACATATAGCCACTGGCACTGTTTTCTCTCCCTCTCTTCTGCTGTCTGATTTGCACCAGATTTGGGGCCAGAAGACCTGGGTTTTAGAATTTGTTTGCTCTTGCCACTTTCTAACAATGTGGCCTAAAGAAGTCACCTGACTTCGCTAAGCTTAGTCCCTTCTCCTTAAATGCCTTGGTACGAGGTACGAGCATACACCTGTGTAACCTATTTGTTTATTCCACAGACATTCATTTAGTAAATGTCTGCTATGTGCCAGGCATAGTTCTAACTACTTAACTCCTGGTGATTGGACATGAAACTGCCCGAGCCAGTCCAGCAGATCAGAGGTTCCCAAACTGGCTTTGATTTAAATCAGCTCTTAAAACATTAGGACTGGAGTTTCCTCTGTGTGATCCCAGCCCCTAACTTAAAGATTAGAAAAGTGAGACCTTGAGGGTGAGGCAACTTTTCCCAAGTCCTAAAGCCAACTGTTGACAAGACATAAGGTTAGAACGAGGAGTCCTGGCTCTGGGTCTGGTGCTCTCACCACCCTGCCTGCTGCCTTGAGAACTAGACATTGCCAGCTTCTTCCTGGGCTTCCATCTAGACTACACAACCCAGCCTCCCCACCAGCTGGGTGGGCCACACCACTAAGAACAAGAATGGCAGTAGAAATGATGGGAGCGGCTTCTGTTCCTGGCCCAGAAAAACTTGTTAAAAAGGCTTGTAAAATTTATCATGCTCTTTTTTCTTCTATCAGTTTCATGCAGATGAACATAGAAGCCACATGTTGAAGGCAGCAGAGCCAGAAAGTGGGAGAAGTCCGGGTGTCCATATCACCACTTGGAGAAGATCATGTTTTGGATCTTATATGAGCAAGAAATAAAACATCTATTGCATGTGAGCCAAAGGATACATTGAGTTTGTGTGTCACAGCAGCTTCAGATGTGTTACACCTCAACTATTACACGCAATGCAAAAAGTTGGTGAGAATGAATCAATCGTTAATGCAAAATGTGAAAACCAAACATCAATGTAAAAAGTGAACTCAGGCCCACCCTCAGTCTCCTTGACACACCATGGCACCCTGCTAGCCTAACCACAAGTAACATTTGAAAAGAAATCCAACAGTTCCCTCACCTAAGGTTTGCAATTCGTTTCAACTGGAATGAATAAAGGAAGTAATAAACAGGAGAGTAAGGTGGTAAGGAGCCTGTACTCTGAAATGAGACTGTCCAAATTCACAGGTAGCACCACTGCTGATGAGTCGTGACCTTGGCCAAGTTGCTTCACTTCTTTAAAAATTCACTTTCCTCCATTTGTTCTTTGACTTTCTGTACAAACCCTTTGACCCAGGAATTCCTCCTCCAGAAATTTCACCTACAGGTAAAAACTTGTCCATATACCCAACAACGTTAATGGCAAAGAAAGTCAATGAGACTGTTTATAGTGACAAAAGACTAGAAAACAGCCCATTAATAAGGGGCTGGTTAACTATAACATGATGTTTCCATGACAAGGAATATTACGCAGCTACCAAAAAAGCACACGCCAGTTCCATATGTTCTGATATGGAATGAGCACCATGATGGATTGCTAAGTAAAAAAAGACAAGATGCATATGGGATATAGCCTATACTATTTTAAATGGTATGCTCTTGTTTGTGTGCAAACGGGAAGAACATACACTTATAAACTTGTATATGCATAAAAATAGCTCAGAAGAAATGCCCAAGATACCATGGTTGCTCTGGGAGAAGACTTTCTACCTCTGAGGAGCAGTAGAAGGTGACATACTTTTTCTCCCACACACCATTTTGTACTGTTTGAATTTTTGTTATCATGTTCACTTACTTCTTTTTCTAAACAGTTTTAAACTTGTTTAAGTATTGAGAACATGAGCCAGGCACAGTGGCTCACACCTGTAATCCCAGCACTTTGGGAGTCTGAGACAGGAGGATGGCTTGAGCCCAGGAGTTCCAGGCTGCAGTGAGCTATGATCACGCCACTATCCTCAAGCCTAGGTGAGAGTGAGATCCTGTCTCTATAAAAATAAAAACACATACATACTCCCAGAACAAATATGAACAGAGCACTAAGTAAGTGTGGCTGATTTTTTTTTCATGAAAGAAATTTACTGGAGTGCAGACACTGTCTCCAGGATGTCTAGCAAATGCTGTCTTTTGGAGTCTCAGTGTGCATGGGGCATGGCACACTGGTGTTGGGAGCTGGGTTCTGGGCTCAGACTCCCCATGCTGCCATCTCAGCATCATGACATACCAGCTGGTTAGCCCTGGACAAGTCACATTACCTCTCTGTGCCTACAAAAGGGAGGTCAGTAGGAGTACTTGCTTGAGGATGGAAAGCTAAATGCCACCCAGGCCTGCTCAAGAACACCTCCTCCGTCTACGTTCTCTCAGGAGAAAGCTCCATTTTTATCATGGAACATTGTAGAACTTATGTTTCCTCCCTCAGTTATTTTTGGCAAATGTATACATCAGAAACATGTGTATTTACATCTCCAAATTCAACATAATATTTTAATCAAAATTATGGGCAGAAAGTCTTGACTTATATTCCAAATACAATAATAAGATCAAGAATGTCAGGGTCAAGTGGAGATACCCCAAGGGAGGTGTCAACCAAGGGAGGTGCTGTAAGTTACTGCACAAAAAACAACTGTTTGTGAATAACCATATAAGGTCTGACAGTTCTCAAGTGATGTCTTATGCATCCGGCAACTAACAAGATTGGTTAATTACATATGGCTATCTTCCTGTGTTTCATCATGCTTTCAGAAACTGTTGGAGGTTTTGTATTGTTGTGCAATGGGTTGTTTTCATTTTTTCCCCTACACAAAATGATGGGATGTAGGGTGTTGGTTAGTGTTTTTGTGCAGAATGTCTAGCTTTCAAGAATGAATTACTGATGTTAAGAGGAAGATGCTTACGTGTAAAATGCTCAGAAGAGTCGCTGGCATAGCAAATGCTCCATGTGTTAGCTATTACAAGTAGCAGCAGTAGCTAATAATTTTAAAACCTGATGGAGCACATACAAACCCAAGGTTACAAAGAGATGAGGGAAGGAACTTGGCTCTCCTTTCTTGGTTGTCCAGAATGTTGCCAGCTACCTGGGAGAAGGTGATGGGCTAATTACAAGGCCATGGGAAGTGGTATGAAATAATCTGATGGCAGGATAAGTTTTATAACTTAGAATGATAATTAAAGGGTATGAACTTTTCTTAAGCACTGAGGAAGAGAACCCTAGCCACAGGTCCCCATATCAGTGCTCCTGTCATCCTCCATGCCCCACCCACCCTGACCTCTATCAGGGGTCTTTCTGACCAGCAAACTCCACTCTCTCCACCCCATTCCCACTCCATGCCATCCAAACCCAGGTCAGAACTGCTGGGCAAAAATGCATGTGAGGCTTGTGTTATAAGCCATGGGACTCAGTTCTGTTTTTTTGTTGCTGTTGTTTTTTTTTTTGCAAAAGAGCACCCTTGAGCTACTAGTAACCACCCAGCTCAGATGATGCTTCTAAGACTCTTAAGACCCTGTTTGCTGAACTAGATGGAGGAAAATATTTCTTCCATAGACACTGGTAAAACAATAAAAGGCGAGCCTGGGAGAATGTGAGAAACAGACACACAACTGAGGCTAGATGGAGAAGCTCTTCTCCACAGGCAGTATGGAAATAAGTATCCAAAGCCCTAAGATTCTCTCTACTACTCATCCCAGCAACTCTACTTCCAGATTTGTGGCTGAACAAAATAGTTACGAAAGTGGAGAACAACATAGCCACAAGAACACATTCTCAGATAGATCCAAAATGGGATAATCCAGGTTGTACTATTTTAGAACCTTGGCAACGTGATACCATTTCACCCTTTTGTGTCATTACATAATCTGTGCTACATAATTTTTAGTGCCTTATCACTGAATCGAACTATCAAAATTGATACAAACAGCCTGCTATTGTTGGACGTATTCTGTACAAGGAGGAGCTGATACGAATACTATTGAAAGTATTCCAGGCAATCGAGAAAGACGGAACTCACCCAAATTATTTGACGAAGCTAACATCACATTGATGCCCAAACTGGGTAAAGATCCAACAAAGAAAGAGAACTACAGACCAATATCCCTGATGAACATATATGCAAGAATTCTCAACAAGATTCTAGCAAATTGGATCTAACAACACATCTCAAAAAATGATCCACCATGACCATGTAGGCTTCACCTCCAGGATGCAGGGCTGGTTCCACATGCCTGGTTCAACAAGACCATAAATGTAATTTAATACATCCCTTGTTCAACAAGACAATAAATGTAATTTAACACATCAACAGATATAAAAACAAAAGCCACCTGATAATATTATTAGACACAGAAAAAGCTTTTGACAAAATCCAGCATCCCTTCTTGATAAAAACCCTTGAACATCTAGGCATAAAGGTAACATACCTCAAAATAGTAAGTGCCATCTACGATAAACCCACAGTCAACATATTGCTAAACAGACATATTGGAAGCATTTCCCCTGAAAACCAGAACAAGACAAGGACAAAAACAATCTCATCCCTCCTGTTCAATATAGTGTTGGAAGTCCTAGCCAAAGCAATCAGACAAAAGTAGGAAATTAGGGATTCCAAATAGAAATAGAAGAAGTTAAGTTATCCCTCTTTGCTGATGATATAATCCTATACCTTGAAGACCCAAGAGACTCTGTCAAAAACCTCCTTGCACTGATAAAGGACTTTGGCAAAGTCTCAGGGTACAAAATCAATGTGTGAAAGACTACCTCATTTTTATACACCAACAAACAGGCAAAGAACCAAATAAAAAGTACAATCCCATTCACAATAACCACAAAAATAAAAAGAAATACCCTGGCATCTTCCTAATCAGAGAAGTGAAAGACCTTTACAATGAAAACTACAAAACACTGCTTGAAGAAATCAAAGAAGACATAAACAAATGAAAAAATAGTCCATGCTCATGGATTGAAAGAATCAACCTTGTTAAGATGTCCATGTTGTTTTTAATAGGAAAAATTGGAAGCAACTTAAATGTCCAACCATAGGGTGAACTATGGGGGACTGGTTAAAGCCCATATTTTGGTTTGTGTGCATACATGTGCACACAAGAAGGCTGTGCACCAAAATGAACAAGGTGGCTTGCTCATAGATAATTTTTTCCCTATTTTGGTTATATTCTTGCCAATTTTTCTACAATAACTATATGCTACTTAATCTTAATTATTGTTTTGAACTTTCGTCCCCCTCCTTGACAGCCAGGGAGAACACCCAGAAGCACATGGGGGGGCAGCCATCACAGAGAGATGGCAGCGTCTGAGGTGAGTCCCGAGGTTAACAAGTCTGACTCCAAGTCATGCAAATCTGTGGGAGTGTGCGGAGGTATTGAGGGGAGGCTCATCAGGTCCGCCAGTCACACACTGCAGAAAACAGCCAGCAGCTCCTCCTTTGAATCTGGAGAGTTATGAACACCCACACTCACCCAGGGTGCATCATTTGATCTGTCTTGCTCAAACCTCAAGCAAGAAACGGGTCACTGACCCAGACTCTGGTATCTGAGTATTTCTTGAAAAGCAGCCGAGTTGAGGTTTTCACAAGGCTGTGGTTCCAACTCAACCAATGCTTTGCTCCTGGAAATGGGAGAGCTGGTGGGAATGCCTAAGTCACACACACATACACGCCACACCAAGGCACAAAATTTCCTTTGCTCTTCAGTGACACCAAGTTCATTTCCACTCTGCTGAGTCTGTCAGGAGGCTTCAGGAATTTATAAAACAAATCCACTGTGCCAGGGTTCTGGCTTTCTCCATCCTTTCAGGAGAGGCTCCAGTAACTTCTCAAAGGCCTCCACCAGTTAGAGCCCCAGGACTCTAGGCAAAGCAGGTATCCTCAGCAACCACTCTAACTGCAAAAGCCCTCAGTTGAGCTCCATGTGGCCTCATAGGGCAGCTCCTGAGAGCAGAGGGAGGAATAAATGTGAAAGGGCAAGTTCCTAGACTTCCTGGTACTTATATAATGAACCATGAACCAGGATTCAGCCAGTCAAGACCTTCCTGGAAGGAAGGAGACTCCATTGGAGCTACTCAAGACCAAAATGGCAGCCTCCCCTAGTCCCAGGGAGAAATGAGACAAGTGAGAGGCTGGCTCAGGGCAGGTTGTCATTCTCGTCATTAGTAATGCCTTGGTTTACACTGCATTCTTACTGGAGTTCACCACTGCCATCACAGAAACAGAAAAAATCTCAACTCTGAGTTTCAATACGCCTCCAAGACTGGTGGGCACACATTTCCCCCATGGATTTATGCACATTTTCACTCCCCAAATCACTTTTTATTCTTAAAACTATTGAAAATTCAGTATTATGCATTAAACCAGGCCTTATAATAAATTCTTTCTTTCTTTCTTTCTTGAGTTGGAGTCTCACTGTGATACCCAGGCTAGATGGAGTGCAGTGGCACACTCACGGCCACGCAGCCTTGGCCAGCTGGGCTCAGGTGATCCTTCTGCCTCAGCCTTCCAAGTAGCTGGAACTACAGGCATGCACCATCATGCCCGGCTAATTTTTTGATTTATTGTAGAGACAGGTCTCACCAAGTTCCCCAGGCTGGTCTCGAACCTCTGGACTCAGGCAATCCTCTCACCCCCACTTCCCAACAGGTCTTATAATTTCTACCTAGTATGCAGCAATATGTTATCCGATGTTGGAGACAGGAACCAGGAAGCCTTCCTGTCTTGTATTTATAATGACAGCAGTCACCAGGACGTCCAAGTTCAACCTCACTCGCTAAATTTTACTCCTTAACTTAATTTACCCTAATTTACCTGCCTGCCAAACACACACACCCTCTTAGGTACAGCAAAGAAAGACAAAGTCCTAAATCGCTTCCTGGATAGTTGTACTTTTTAAAAAATGCAATGTACTAGTTCCAGGAAATGCTTCATACCAAGTTCTTACACGAATAAATCAGATTTACGATGTTCTAATATTTCCAGGGCCCACGGCGCGCCTCCTCGTTGGCACAGGTCGCTAGGACATGGCGATCCCTTCCCCCAGCCGGAACAACCCGAAATTCACACACGTCCCCGGAACGACCCCCTCCGGCATTTAAAGTCCACCACCAAGAGGTGCGAGGGGCGGGGGAGTCCAGCCTCCGCGGCTTTTCATTTGCGAGTGAATGCTCAGGACCCCAGGAGAGGGGATGGACGAGCGGCAGGGAGCAGGGGTGAACTGGTGGGAATGCGGAGTACCAAACCACGGTCTCCCTGCACCTTCTCCCAAGTCCAGGCGTGGAGGTGAGGGGGTGAACCCGGAGAGGAAAGCTCTCTCTCCGCATGCCCTCTTGGGTGTCCTCAAGGATCCCGGTGAAGCCCCCGGCACGGCGTGCCCGTGTGGGCCTGTCGCCAGGAGCTGGTTTCGGCACTCGCCTTTTTCTTCCTCCTCGGCCAGTGCCGGGCTCATCCTCCCGGACCGCGAGGCTGCCTGCTCAGGGACACGCCCACGTGCCGTGCCCAGCGCCCTGGGCGAGGCCGCTCCTATCCAGAAGGGCAAGGCCACCGCGCCCAACGCCGCGTGCGCCGGAGCCAGGCAGTCCCGGGGACCCGGAGCCACCGCAGCGTCCCGACCGCGCCGCCCCCGCCCCTACGCTGCACCCTCCGCACCTGGTGTCCCTCCGTCCCCTCTCCGCCTGGCGCTAGCGGACAGTCTCCGCCACTCAGTGCCACTCAGCGCCACCCGCGCCGGGAGCACGGCACTCACCTGCCCAGTGCCCGGCGCCCAGCAGCAGGACCCCCAGCAGCGCGATTGTGACCCCGCAGTTCAGGCCGGCCATGGCTTCGGGGCGCCTCGGCCTCGGTGAGGAAAGCGACTGTGGCCGGAGGCTCGGAGCGGCAGCCGCGGGCGCCCAAGCCTGGCGCCGGCTGCGCTGCGCTCCGCCCGGCTCGCTCACCTGCGCGCGGGCGGACCGACCCAGGCTCCGCCCTGCGCCGCCGGAGCTCGTGCTGACCCGCCTCAGCCCTCCTCTCTCTCCTCCCCTTCCTGCCTCCGCGGCTGCCACTCCCGCCCAGGTTGCGTGACTCCCGGGGTCGGATTCTCTGCTTCGCCCACTGCGAAGGAGTCCCACTGTCCTGGGCTCAGTCCCCTCTCCCAAGGCTGAGAGTGATCAGGTTTCTTTGTCCGGAGTGGCGAAGGTCGCCCAGAGAGGAAGATAGTCTGCCTTCCCTTCGCTGTCCAAGAGACAAAAGAAGGTCGCAGTGGGCCCTGTTGTGGAGGAAAAGCGTATTTGTGGGTGACTCGACAAGTCCTGGCTTCCTCGGCTACCCGAATTAGGCCAGAAGCTCGCGGGGCTGTAGAGCCGGTGCTATGGCTACTCTGCACACATCAGCTGCAATGTATTTTCCAAAGACTTGCTGAGTTAGGCAACTGCTCAAAGTCCCCAGGGCAGTTAGTAAATTAGAGGCCGATGTGCCTCTTAGTCGAGTTGTGAGTGACGTAGGACGTTCCCAGTGTGAGTTGGGAGTGGAGTAAGACGTGCCCAGTTGTGAGTGGAGTGGGATGTAACCCGGTGTTAGGTGGGAATGGGGTCAGTCGTGCCCAGTGTGAGTTTTGCCAGTGGTGTAGGATTTGGGGTGGGGCGAGAGGCTTTCAGGTCAAACGTTGGGCTGCAAAATCAACGGAAAATCAGTGGTGCTGGACTCCCTTCCTCCTTCCAGCTGTGCCACCTGTCTCAGGCTTCAGAGGTCCTGTTGGTTCTCCTTCCACCCTGCAGGCCACACAGCAAGTCCAGGATCACAGGGCGAGCTGGTGGCTGGTTCAGGAACTCTAAGCTGGCAGACCAGAATAGCTCCCTGGTCTACTTGTGGCCACAGGTAGCAAGAGGCTGGGCATGCATCACACAGAAAAACTTGGGAGGCTTGGAACAGGAGTCAAAGCACATGCCACAGCATCAGTCCACCGTCCAGTCCCAACTTGTGCTTAATTCCTGGGGGGAACGCAGCCTCCCCAGGCTGCCCCAACCCTTGTTGTGAACAAAGGTGAGAAATAGACTCTTAGGAG
>CAUYQG010075687.1:0-24453 GCA_963574415.1 Tarsius wallacei | reverse complement strand
TGATGTTATGTGACCTCCCCTCCCTAAGTAGTCTCTTCTATGGAGATATTTATCCAATTTTTACAGGGTAATCTTGTTGCTTCAAAGATCTAATCAAACTATCTCAATGCAGAGAGGCTATTTATTAAAAATAAAATCTTTGTTGAGTACATATTTTTATTCATTTATTTTTGAGTCAAGAATCTCACTCTGTTACCCAGACTGGAGTACAGTGACATGATCATGGCTCACTGCAGCCTTGAAGTCCTGGGCTCAAACAATCCTCCCTCCTCAGCTTCCTGAGTAGCTGGGACTACGGACACATGCTGCCACACTTGGCTAATCTTATATTATTATTATTATTATTATTATTATTATTATTATTATTATTTGGTAGACACAAAGTTTCACGATGTTGTCCAGGCTGTTCTCAAACTTCTGGGCTCAAGCAATTCTCCCACCTCAGCCTCCCCAAGTGTGGAGATTACAGGCATGAGCCACCATGCCCGGCCTGTTAAGTTCTTATTAATTGCAGAAAATATATGAATTTTAACCAGTCCAGTGTCTTGGGATATTTTCTTGCTTCCCCCACATTCCTTCTCCAAAAGTATCTTGTCTTGGTCCTTCCAGCAGAGATGAGCACATCTTCTTACCAGGACTGATACTGTTGAGAAGGGCAGGACAGAGAGAGCAGGAGAATCCTCATGACTCTTCCCCTGGGCAGATTTAGTGATTCTAGGAGCCCCCTCCATCTTAGCTGGAATAGTAAAAAGTTTTATTTAATTAATTAATTTGTTTGTTTATTTGTTTATTTATGATTTGAGTTGGAGTCTCACTCTGTCACCCAGGCTGGAGTGCAGTGGCCTGCTCACGGCCACCACAGCCTCCACCTGCTGGGCTATAGCAATCCTTCTGCCTCAGCCTTCCAAGTAGCTGGAACTACAGGCACACGCCACCACACCTGGCTAATTTTTTGATTTATTGTAGAGATGAGGCCTCACCAAGTTGCCCAGGCAGGTCTCAAACCCGCGGGCTCAGGCAATCCTCTCACCTCGGCCTCCCAAAGTGCTGGGATTATAGGTGTGAGCCACCGCACCCAACCCTATAATTGATTCTTAAGGGGAATATTACTCTTGCCATTTTACATGGGACCTTTTTTTTATCTATGTACTTTTTATTGTTGATTTTTGTCTATTAGTAACTGAATTCCCTCATTGCTTTTAGTTTTTCACTTAACTTCCTTAGATATTCTAGGTATACGGTTATCATCTAGAAGTAATTTTTTTTGTCTCCTCCTTTTTCCCAATATCTTTTCCTTTTATTTGGTTCTTTATGATTTGTAATAGCTAGTTCTTCCAGTACAATTTTCTTTTTAATTTTTTAATTTTAAAAATGGGAGTACAATTCAGGGTTGGGTATACAAATGGTCATTTTGCGGGTACCTTGTTGGTGAGGTGTCCTCCCCTCCCTTGGCAGTTTCCCACTACTGCCAATCCTTTTCTTATAGTATTATGATAATTGTTCAAGGTCCACTTATGAATGACTGCATGTGGTACTCAGTTCTTTGTTTCTGGGATAGATCACTCAGTATTATAAGTCTCTAAGTACATCCAAGTTGTTGTGAAGTTTATAATTTTTTCCTTTATGGCTGTGTAATATTCCATCGTGTACATGTACCACATTATCCAGTCCACTTTCGATGGGCAGCATGGTTGGGTCCATGTTTTGCTATTGTGAATAGTGTAGAAATAAACATACATATGCAGGTATCTTTTTCATAAAGTGATTTGAGTTCCTCTGGGTATTATCCCAGTAGGGAGATTGCTGGGTCATATGGAAGGTCGATTTTTAGATTGTTTAGGAATCGCCAAACTGTTTTCCACAGATGTTGTACTAGTTGACACTCCCACCAACAGTGTGGAAGTGTTCCCTTTTCCCTGCATCCTCTCCAGCATCTGTTGTTTTTTGAGTTATTGATGGCCATCCTGACTGAAGTTAGGTGGTATCTCAGTGTGATTTTAATTTGCATTTTTTTGATGACTAGTGAGGCTGAGTATTTTTCTTGTATTTGTTGGCTGCTTGTATGTCTTCTTTTGAGAAGTGTCTATTCATATCTTTTTCCCACTTTTTTATAGAGCTTGTTTATTTAATTTCTTTTTGACACATTTGAGTTCTTTGTTGATCCTGGATGTTAGGCCTTTGTCAGATATACAGTTGGCAAATATTTTTTCCAATTCTGTGGGCTGTCTTCTTGCTCTCTTGATGGTTTCTTTTGCTTTGCAGAAGTTTTTCAGTTTGATGAGTTCCCCTTGTCTATCTTATCTCTTACAGCATGGGCTTTTGGGGTTTTGATCAGGAATTGGTTGCCAGTTCCAATTTCCATAAGGGTGTCTTCTGCATTTTCTAAGATTCATATAGTTTGAGGTTTTACATTTAGGTCTTTGATCCATTTAGAGTTGACAATACAATATTAAATCAGAGTAATGATAGTGGATCTCCTTAGCTTAATTTCAGTTTTACTGGGGATGTTTCTAGTGCTTCAGTTTATTTTAGTCTGAGAGCTTTTTCTTCCTGTCATGTCTTCCTTAAGGATTGTTTCTATTTTTAGCTGAAGCTTTTTCCTCTACTAGAGTGAGCTAGGTTTTCCCCCCACTAGTTCTTATTGCATAGTTTGAATTGAAAAGCAATTCCTACATTTTTTTCATAGTATGTCTAAACACATAGTGTTCTAAATAATAAGACACAGTTGGCATATTTGAGTCCTTTCTTCTGAAGTATTAAATTTCAACATTATAGATATACCTTATTTGTTAAATGTGGTTAGTGGTAGGTGATTTTTTTTTTTTTTTTTTTGAGTTGGAGTCTCACTCTGTCACCCAGACTGGAGTGCCGTGGCCACTCCCGGCCACCGCAGCCTTGACCTGCTGGGCTCCGGCGATCCTTCCGCCTCAGCCTTCCGAGTAGCTGGAACTACAGGCGCGCGCTACCACACCCGGCAAATTTTTGATTTATTGTAGAGATGAGGTCTCCCCAAGTTGCCCAGGCGGGTCTCGAACCCGTGGGCTCAGGCAATCCACTCACCTCAACCTCCCCAAGTGAGAGATTACAGGCTGAGCCACCGAGCCCGGCTGATGTTTATTTATTTTTAAGATGAAGTCTTGCTATGTTGCCTGCCCAGGCTACCTCTTCTTCTTTAGTCTCTGGAGTGGCTGAAACTACAGGCACATGCCACCATGCCCAGCTTATAAATGATGTCTTGAATGCTTTCCATATTTAAGAATTGTGTTTAACTAGTTCATCTTTTTTTGGTCCTGCGCTTTATGTAATTGAGCTGTTAGGTTATTTCTTCTTCTTCTTCTTTTTCTTTCTAGAGACAGAGTTTTACTGTGTTGTTCAGGCTGGTCTTGAACTCCTGGCTTCAAGTGAACCTGCTTTCTCAGCCTCTCTAAGTGCTGGGATTACAGGTGTGAGCCAGTGCACCTGGCCTGGTTATTATTTCTATGGGGCATACCAGTCTAGCATTGAGTCATCCTCCTAGGAAAGAATTTGAGGAGGTATATTATCTATCACCCATTCAGCGCCCTCTCTCTCTCTCTCTCTCTCTCTCTCTGTCTCTCTCTCTCTCTCTCTCTCTCTCTCTATATATATATATATATATACACACACACACACACACAGACACACACACACCCACACACCCACACATACATATGTATCTATCTCATCTATTTCATCTATGTATCTAACCTATCTAAGTCTCACTCTGTCCTGCAGGCTGGAGTGCAGTGGCAAGATCATAGATCACTGCTACCTCAACCTTCTGGGCTCAGGAGAGCTTTCTGCTTCAACTTTGCAAGTAACTGGGACTACAGGTGCACACCACCACACCTGGCTAACTTTTTTGGATATTTTGTAGAGATGCGATCTCTCTGTGTTGCCC
Organism: Tarsius wallacei; assembly: GCA_963574415.1. NCBI lineage: Eukaryota > Metazoa > Chordata > Mammalia > Primates > Tarsiidae > Tarsius > Tarsius wallacei. The sequence continues at coordinate 20,534 of CAUYQG010075687.1, read as the reverse complement.
AGGGTGGTCACAAACTCCTGGGCTCAAGCACTCCTCCCGCCTTGGCCTGCAAAAGTCCTGGGATTACAGACATAATCCATTGTTCCCTGCCACACTTTTTGGATGACATTGATAGTGTTACATTTAATAGATTGTCATTGATATTGGTATGAGCCTATGTTGGTACAGATTCTATTAAAATTTTAAATCTGATCTCTCTTTTTGAAAAATCTTCTTAGATGTTTGTTACATTGTGATCATTTAAAGAAATAAAAACCTCAAGTGTATTTGATACTATGTAGAGAATAGCACAGGAAAAATGGAAAGATATTAAATTACCATACATGATCTGAATAGTTTGTGCTTTTGCTCGTTTTTTAAAAAAATAGCTTCAGTTCTGCTAGGAGAGTATTGAAAGATCTCCTAGTACGTTGTGTATTCACATGAATATTAATATATCTTCATGTTAGTTTGCCTCAGTCATGGAAATCATTGCTTAATGTTATTGATACTTAAGGTACCTGCTGACTCTTTAACAGAAGTTTCCTTTCAAGGCTCCACTGTCTAAAAGAAGGCTGTGGCTTCAGAATCTCAGTCTAGCAACTGTTGTTGAATGAAATCATTAATGTTTAGTTGAATTTTAGAGTTGTAGGCATAAAAGTGCTCAAGTCCGTTTCTGGAGTCCGACCTGTTGCTGTTGTGGGCCATAGTTAACGCTTTCAGCATACAAAACTTTGGGATGGAGATGACTATGGTTGTTGAAAGATATCTCGTGTATATTAGAGTCACCATTTGTTTATGCATTTCATTTTCACTGCTACACAAATTAGACTGTCCATGGTGCACAGTAGAAAGAATGAACATTATCCATTGGGCCACAGAACACAGTGTTTTGTTTTTTTCTTTTCAAAATTTTAAATGAGAAAATACTTCAAATATACAAAAAAAGAATTGTACAAATAATGAAAACTTGTGTAGAAAGTATTGTTCTAATATTTTTGCATGTATTAACTCGCTTAATAATCATACTAACCCTAGATGGTGGGTTGTTATTTGCATTTTACAGATAGGTAAAGTAACTTGCCAAAACTTACACATTTGGCAAATAGCAGAGCTGGAATTTGAACTCTGGCAAAGTGCATGGTCTGATCCAATACACTATACTCACAATACAGATAGTAGTGTAACAGCCTGCAAGATACTTAGCACTTGATTTTAATAGATGTTAACATATTACCATATTAGCTTCAGCGTTTTTTTGAAAACCCAGTACATACACATAGGCAACTGTTTTCTCATCTTTAAGTAAGAGATTGTATTAGACGATGTCTGTGGTCTTTTCTGGTTCCATCAGATTCTTTTTCTGACTCTCAGCATCCCTCTTTCAGACATTGGTCCTCCCTCTGGTGTTTGGCAGTGATTACCTTTTTTACATCTGGTAAGAATTCATCCAAAAGACATTTATGGGCTGTTTGCCATGTGCCAGGCATTGCACCAGGGGATGTAGATACAACCATGAGAAAGGACCTTGTTCTGGTAATTGTGTAACTCATAAGTGTGGGAAGGTAGATTTATTCAAGTGCAAGGTGCATAATTTTTGGGGGGAGTGGCCGATGTGACGTTAAACATGCAAAGTTAAGCCAGGCTCAGTGGCTTAGCCTGTAATCCCAACACTTTGGGAGGCCAAGGCTAGTGGATTGCCTGAGCCCGTGGGTTTGAGACCAGCCTGGGCAACTTGGTGAGATCCCGCTTCCGGCCACTGCAGCCTCGATCTGCTGGGCTCCGGCGATCCTTCCACCTCAGCCTTCCAAGTAGCTGGAACTACAGGCGCGCGCTACCACACTTGGCTAGTTTTTTATTTATTGTAGAGATGAGGTCTTGCCAAGTTGCCCATGCGGGTCTCGAACCCACGGGCTCAGGCAGTCCACTCATCTCAGCCTCCCAAAGTGCTGGGATTACAGGCTGAGCCACCGAGCCCGGCTGATTTGGAATTTTAAAGTTTAGTCCCTGTTGCCTTCATTCTGGAAGCCCCTGTGCTCTTGGGTTGGCTTTGAAAACTTTCCTGTGGGTCTGTGAGCCCCGGAGCATAGTTCTTGTGGTTTTGTTTGGTTGTGTACCCTGTTCCCATCTCTGTAGTTCAAGGGCTTCAGATGGTTCTTGTCTCTAGAAACTCCCTGAAGGGTCCCAGGGGTCTCAGGGCCTGGCCTTGTCCTGGCTCCTGTGGCATGAAGACCTCAAGTCCTGCGGAGGCTGAGCAGTAAGGTGTGATTTAAAGCGAGCTGACGTGCTTTTTTCTCCCCAAGCCTTATTCACTATGTCTTCAAAAATAGTAAAATTAACATATAAAATAAATTTATAATCATAAAATTAATTTATTAGAATTTGGAAATATTGCCGCTCTAAAAAGCTTAATGTCAAGCATCTTGAAATAGTTTTAAAAATAGAATGAATTGGCTGGGCAGGTGACTCACACTATAATCCCAGCACTTTGGGAGGCTGAGGCAATGTAGTGAGACCTTGTCTATACAAAAAAATTACCAGGGTGTGGTGGCACATACTTGTCTTGGGAGGCTGCAGCCTGAGCAATGGAGTAAACTGACTCAACCAATCAGTCAATCAGTCAATCAATCAGTAAATCACATTTGTAATCCCAGCACTTTGGGAGGCTGAGGGGAGGCTTGTTTGAGCCCAGGGTTGAAACAAGCTTAGGCAACATAGCAGGATGTCATCTCTCAAAAAAAAGCCTGTAGTCCCTACATGCCTGTAGTTCCAGCTACTTAGGATGATAAGGCAAGAGGATAGCTGGAACCCAGGAATTTGATGTTGCTATGAACCATGACCATGCCACTGCACTCCGGCGTGGGCCATAAAGTGAGACTGTGACTCAAAATAAAAAAGGTTATTAATAAAGTTGCTTTCAATACTACTAGGAAGTATTTTTATTCATCATAAGCATTATTATAGAATGGTGACTTGGTTGTCCAAGACATTACTGTTTTGCTATTAGAGTAGTCCTAATAAAAAAGAGCTGTTGAGTCTTTTCCACTTCCTTATTGCCTTTCAACTTTTCATTTCCAGCAGATGGTTCTGAGTGGTATTTTTTCATCCCCCCTTTTTTATATTTAGGAGATTAGCAATGCTTTTGGAACGGATAGTAGTATTTTGGCATTTGTTTTAGTTAAGACTTTTGGAATCTAGCATACAGAGTATCTTGACAGAAAATGGGCTCTTTATGAAATGAGATGATAAAGAGATGCTCCTGTCAGATGATTCTCAGGAGATGGCAGTAGCTGCTTCTAGACATATGCCATGACATTTTAAGAAAATTATATAATTATTTTCTAAGCCACCCAAGAAAGTTCAGGAAGTTTGTATAAAAGTTCTAGGAAGTAAGTATACTTCCTAGAGAGCCAGTGCTGGAATTAGCCTGCATATCTAGATTTGAGTTCTTTTTCTGCAGTTTATTAGCTACTTGGCCCTGGGCAGATTAATTAGCTTCTCAGTACCTCTGTTTTCTCATCTGCAAAATGGAGATAACACCTATTTTCTTTACAGTGTTTTTACAAAGTTAAAAAGAGTATGAAAGCACTTTTAAAGTTACTAGGGAGGCCGAGCGCGGTGGCTCAAGCCTGTAATCCCAGCACTTTGGGAGGCTGAGGCAAGAGGATTGCCTGAGCCCACGGGTTCGAGACCAACCTGGGCAACACGGTGAGACTTCGTCTCTACAATAAATCAAAAAATTAGCTGGGCGTGGTGGTAGTGCACACCTGTAGTTCCAGCTACTTGGAAGGCTGAGGCGGAAGGATGGCCTGAGCCCAGCAGGTCGAGGCTGCAGTGGCCAGGAGCATGCCACTGCACTCCAGCCTGGGCGACAGAGTGAGACTCCATCTCAAAAAAGAATAAAAAGGGATACTAGGGATATAAAATTGTAATTTATATGTTAGTATATGTGTGTGTCTCTTCCAGTAGAAACAAGCATAATAGTTGTGTGTGTGTGTGTGTGTGTGTGTGTGTGTGTGTGTGTGTGTGTGTGTGAGTTTGAGTCTCAATTATTTGCCCACACGAGAGAGCAGTGGCATGTGTCTCATTCTTCCACGTAGCTGGAACTACAGACATGCGCTACCATGCCTGGCTATTTTTTATTTTATTGTAGAGACAAGGTCTTGACAGGTTGCTCGAACTGGTCTCGAACCCGTGGATTTAGGCAATCCACTTTCCTTGGCCTCCCAAAGTGCTGGGATTACAGGCTGAGCCACCGAGCACAGCCAATAGTTACGTTTTTGTAACTGCTTTTTTAGTTTAGATAGTGTTTGAGTCTCGGTGATCACAGGTTTTTTTTTTTTTTTAATTTCAAGGGAGTATCCTGAGGCTTGATGTTTTAGGACTTGGAGAGTTTATAATAAAATACATTAATAGAACACAGATGAGAGTATTATTATCTAAACATGTGTTGATGACTTTGTGCTTTTAGGTATACCAAGCTTGGCTACGCAGGCAACACTGAGCCACAGTTCATTATTCCTTCATGTAAGTAAAGCTCTATCCTTGGGTTTATAAAGGATTTGTTTCTTAGCATTGTTCTAAGCCTTCCAATTCTGTTTTTCAAAGTACATTAATTTACTTACCATCTTCATTTAGAAGATTGTTCTGGTTGTCCCTCAATTTTCTAGTCCTTTGATTCCCTTCTGATACAGCCCTTGGTCACTGTTGTTGGAGTCTCAGCGTGGGTTGGTAGAGAGCTTTTATTCAAGCATAAATGTCTGAACTGCCTCGAAAAAATATATCTGGTTCTTTAAGGTTAAGTTGTAATTTTAAGTAAGTACAGTTCTCTTAGCAACTTCATGGACTGAATATCTGCTGTCCTATTCACTCTATTGAAATAATTTTTTTTGGTGGAAATGAGAGGCCTGTTGACTGCTTTTATTGCGTTCAGAAGTATTCTGTTTTTGTTTAATTTTTAGTCGGTAGAGAAGGATAAGCTTAAAACAGGAAGTGTCCTTGCATTTTGGAGTAGCTTCATCGTACCCACTCTTTATTTCCCACAGGAGTATCTCTAAGGTTAGCTTAGTTGTTTATAGGGTGAGATTCTCTGGAACTATCTAAGTTTCAGATTTTTATTTGGATATAGTTTGCCAAAGAGTAAGATGTATCAATCAAGAGTGAAAAACTCTGCTCCCTAAATGTAGCTCTTGTTAGAGAAGTTATGATTGTAGAAATTGTAAGTTGTTAGTTGTTATGGGGTCAGTGATATTGTAAAGACAGGCTCTTGGGGACCAGTCCGGGACATGGACAGTGTAGGAAAGCTGGAGGGAAGGAACTTGATTAGGCTTTTTTTTTTTGAGTCTGAGTCTTACTCTGTCGCCCAGTCTGGAGTGCAGTGGCACCATCATAGCTACTACAGCCTCAACCTGCTGGACTCAGGTGATTCTTCCACCTCAGCCTTTCAAGTAGCTGGGACTACAGGTGCGTGCTACCATGCCTGGGTAGTTTTTTTTCTTTTTTGGATTTATTGTAGAGATGAGGGCTCACTATGTTGCCCAGGCTGGTCATGAACTCCTGGGCTCAGGCAATCCTCTCATCTTGGCCTCCCAAAGTGTGCTGGGATTACACATGTGAACCACTTCACTTGACCTTGATTAGTATTTATTCAAGGGGAGGCTAAATCTTTATTTGGTGAATGTGGATATTTAGAGCACTAGAAAGTAAACTCCAGATCCTTGAGAACATTTAAATCACCTCCTTCCAGTTCCTTGCTTGCTGGATAATTGACGATGGCTGTAATTTTCTAGATATAAACACTTTAATACGGGTTGTCTTTGATGATAGGCATGATTCATAAATGTGTGTCTTAGTCTGCTAAGGCTGCCATAATAAAATACCACAGACTAGGTGGCTTAAATAACAGAAATTCATTTCATCACAGTTCTGGTGACTGGAAGTGCAAGATCAAGGTGCTCTCAGGATTGGTTTCTGGTGAGGCCTCTTTCCTTGGCTTGCAGAGGGCTACCTTGTCTGTGTGTCTTCACGTGGTCTTATCTCTCTGTGAGCGTGTGGGCTTGGGGGAGTACGCTGGAGTGTGTCTTTTTCTTTTTATAAGCCACCACTCTTACTGGATTTGGAGCCCACATTTAACCTTAATTACCTCCCTAAAAGTCCTTTTTCCAAGTACAGTTCTATTAAGGGTTAGGCTTCAACATGTGAATTTTGTGGGAACGTGGTTCGGTCTATAACAATTGGCATTCTGTAGGATGAAGCAGTCTTTTGTGAATTTTGTTAATGTGAATGTCCCAGAACTTGATCATTCCATGCTGAGTTGATAAATTGAACTTTCTGACTTTTCAAAGCAGAGGATTAGATTTTAGCCTTGTTAAGTGCAACAACTATAAAAGGCTGACCTTGCACCTTTTGCTTTAATGTGCTGCCATTTAAAACTGTCAGTAGCATTCACTTGGCTGCTCCATTTAACCTGTCATAATTAATATAGAAGGCAATTGAAGACAGTTATTAGCAGGATTTCATTCACTGTCAAAAGGCAGGAGAGCTCTCAGACTGCTGCTGTCAGAACCTTAGCAGTGGTGGCAGAAGCTAGAAAGATAATGAAAATGTCAAAGAGGTGGGAATAAAAAGAACAGTTATATTGTTGGCTGAGCTGGTTGCTAGGGATGGAGGCCCCAGGAGGCAATGTTAGAAGATGTCTGGGCAGAAGTGAAGGTGCTGGAATGGGTAGAGGGCCTTGGCTACCTGGGACTGTTGGCCTGTTGCCTGTCTTGGTGCTGCTGGTAGTGGAACCATTTTTCTTGTAACAGAGGCCCTATTCACAAGACCAGGTTCAGGAGGCGAGACCTCATGGGGGTGTAGAAAAACAGGGGTGTTCTGGGGATGATGGAACAGAGTGTTGGGAGGGTTGGCATGTGGAGTAGGGCTAGGCAATTGACTTGGAAGTGTCCTCCTGAGGAATTTTACTTTTATTTGGCAAACCAGGAATTTCCAAACTGTTTCTAAGGACCTTCCTTAGGGATCTGGCCCGCAGGACTGAAGACGCACTAAGCCTTGTGTCTGTTCTCTGGGGCAGCTCTGCACGAGCTTGATTTTGCTTGATTTGCAGAATTGGCTTGATTGTTTGAAGAAAGGTTTTCCCTACCTTTTAAAAAAGTTACTGGAGAATGTTGGGAGTCATCTCACAGCTTCAGGCAGAGGGATGTATAGTGATCATATCAGTAGAAAGAAGATGGAAGGGGATGGAACAGAGAAAGCAGATGTGTAAATACTCTTGGCTGGACGTGGTGGGTCTCACCTGTAATCTCAGTGCTTTGGGAAGCTAAGGTAGGAGGATTACGTGAGGCCAGGAGCTCAAGACCAGCTTGGACAACACAGTGAGACATCTCTTGCTAAAGAAAAAAAAAAAGCAAGAGAGATAGAGGGAGAGAGGGAGGAAGGAAGGAAGGAAGGAAGGAGAAAGAAGAAAGAAAGACAAATGTTACCGGGCATGATGGTATATACTGTAGTCCCAGCTACTCTGGAGACTTGAGGCAGGAGTATCATTTGAGGCCAGGAGTTTGAGGTTACAGTGAGGGAGGGGTCGGGAGAAGGTAAGTACATTTTAGACATTTGGTGCTAGAAGAGTTCAGGTGTGAAGAGATATAATGCTCAGGAAAGAGATCTAGACTGGAGATAGAGACTGAGCTGTGAGGTATAGTGTATGTGTGTGTGTGTGTATGTGTGTGTGTATTTTTTTTTTTTTTTAACTAAACAGAGCCTTAAAAATTTGACTTTGGCAAAAAAAATTGCAAAAGAAAATAAAGCAAAGACCCATGGACCCACCACCTAAAATGAATGAATGGTAGTATTATTCCATCTTTGCGTGAGAGTAATAAATAAGGGACACATTATAGGTTGAGTACCAACCCCTCTTTTTTCCCTGTTTCCTTGCTCTTGTCTTCCTTTGGTGGATGTATTCTGGTTGGTTTCCAGTCCATGTCTTATCCTTACATGGCATATACAAGGATACACAGTTTTGTTAGTTTAAACACTTCCAAAATGGTATCATGCTGTAGCCAACTTTCTGCATTGTCTTTAAAAAGAAATACTGTCAATTTTATGTTTTAACATTTATCAGTGCTGTTATATACAAGTCTAGATCAGAATTCTAATGTGAATATACAACATTTTTTTTATTTGGGCATTTTCCAGATTTCTCTTTTATACAAAATGATATACTAAGTATTTCCTTATGTACATGTGCTAGTTTCCCAAGAGGAAATAATCAGAAATGGAAGTTTTCATCCTAGGGTGTGCACAACCTCATCTTTGTTAGATATTGCCAAATTACTCTTCCAAAAGATTGTACTGATTTATATCCCATCACCATGTGAGAGTTTCTGTTTCTGCTCATCTTTGACAACAGTTGGTATTTTTCCAGCCTAATGAATGTAAATACTAGCTTATTTAAAAAAAGGTACACTTCTCTATCACTGGTAAGGTTGAGCACCTTTCGCTGCCTGTACATACCTTTGCTCATTTTTCTGCTGCTTTTTTTTTGGAGTCGGAGTCTCATTCTGTCACCCAGGCTGGAGTGCAGTGGCACGCTCACGGCTACTGTAACCTTAGCTTGCTGGGCTCAGGCGATCCTTCCACCTCAGCCTTCCAAGCAGCTGGAACCACAGGCATGTGCTACCATGCCCGGCTAATATTTTGGTTTTTTGTAAAGGCAAGGTCTTGCCAAATTGTCCAGGCTGGTCTCAAATCCCTGGACTCTGGAATCCTCTTGCCTCTGTCTCCCAATGTGCTTGTTTTACAGGTGTGAGCCACTGCGCCTGGATTTTTTGTCTTTTTTTTTTTTTAGTCGGAGTCTCACTCTGTCGCCCAGACTGGAGTGCAGTGGCCGCTCCCGGCCACCACAGCCTCGACCTGCTGGGCTCCGGTCATCCTTCCGCCTCAGCCTTCCAAGTAGCTGGAACTACAGGCGCGCGCTACCACGCCCAGCTAATTTTTTGAGATGAGGTCTCGCCAAGTTGCCCGGGCAGGTCTGGAACCCCGCGGGCTCAGGCAATCCACTCACCTCAGCCTCCCAAGGCGCAGGATTACAGGCTGAGCCACCGAGCCCGGCTATTTTCTTATTTTTTTAAATTTTTTATTTTAAAGATGTGGGGTACAATTCAGGGTTAGGTAACAAATGTTCATTATCTAGGTACTCTTGTTGATGAGGTGTGCCCACCCCCAACCCCCCGCAGATTCCCACTACTGCCAATCCCGCCCCCATTAATTTCAAAGTTACCTTTCTTATGCTTTCTTATGCTTCTGTTTTTCCCTTTATTTTAATGAAGAAATGGTATGCATGCTTTCAGGCAGAAATTAGGAGAGTGTTTGCATCTTTCCTAGTTGATGAGAAAAATCTCATGTCTCTGAAATTTCTACCTGGCAGATTAAGGGGCTTCAACAAGGAAAGCAACTGGAGGTCTCTTCTAGATTGCTTTTCTGATGGATTTTTTAAAAAAAAATCTATTCTGAGCCTTTTTCTGATTATGTAATAGGATGGGAAAAGTCAGAAAATTCTAATTTGTATTTCCATGACAACGTGTTCTCAGCAACATCCCTCCCCTTTGAGTTATAAAGGGCACTGCTGGGCCTGAGAACCTGGCCAGAACCTCCTTCCCCAAGGCAGCTAACAACTGGAGGGCTTCAGTATCCCTTTTCCACACTTGGCTCAGCTCACAGAAGAGTCCTGCATAATGAAGACATAGCACTGGGCCTCTAAGACCTCAGGCTCCTCCTTCCTCTTCCCCACACCAGGACCTGGATATAGACCTACTCAGCCAAGGCGATAGAATAAAATCCTTAAAAAAAAAAAAATCCAAAAGGAGCTTCGTATCTTCCCAAACTCACAGACTAGTTAATGGGGCCATGGGGAAAATAAAGGTGTTTAGAACTGGTTTTGTTTCAAGTTTGTCAATTTTCCTGGTAGAAAACTCTTGGGTAGAGCACAAAAAAACACAGCACTAGTGATAAGTCTCCTGAGCTCTGGAACTAAGCATTTGGAAGAACTAAATGCCTGGGGAAGGCGAGTATAAAACAACTGCACTAAAATAAACTCAGTCCCCAGAAGGCTGATGATGGGTACTTTGGCCATCATCTGTGGGGTCTTCCTGCTTCCCTGCCATTTCTCTAAGGCTGAAGGTAATAAGCTATTAAAGCAAGAGCGCCCGTATCACAGCCAGTTTCTGGGCTGCTGCTGTGCAGTGGCCTCCCACTTCCTCGTGTTCTTTTGTTTTTGATTTTTCGAACAAAACAATCTTTTTTTTTTTAATGAATTCCTACCCCTGCTAGCTTCCTTCCCCACCCCCACCCCATCCTGTTTTAGGCAGCACTGTTTATGGGATGGTGTCCGTGTTTCTCAAATGCATGGTGTTCCTCAGGTGGAGGGTGGGTAGAGGTTTTTGCAACACTTTTTTTTAAGTTATTGGGTGCAAAACCCCAAACCAGGATATGCGTATGTCTGCGTGTTTCTGTTTTTTTTCTCATTTGACTCTCCCCTCTTTCAACCCACCCCCTTTTATATCTAATTCAGAGAAAGCAAAACTGAATCTGGAAAGCAAACTGTTGTATATATAAATAGTTGCGGTAACAATCATAAAGAGAGCTGGGCTGTCCCCTCAGTAATTCATTTTAAATGACAAATTGGTTAAAAATTAAACTCATGCCAGGGCCAGCTGAAGAGGCCTTCCTCCATCACCACAGAGACCCCCCTTCATCTGGGCGCTCTGTCCATCTGGCATGTCTCCTCCCAGCAAAGTTCATCTGTTCCATGCCATTTGCGTTTCAATAAAGTGATCTCCTGTATTGTCCACTGGTTCTCTCTAGCGCCCTCTCTGTCTGGTTTCTGTCTTCATTTACCTTGTGGTCTGTTCCTTGATCTGGAAGGTGGGACTGTGCGTGGTCATTTGCCTAGCCCAGAAGTAAAACCCACCTGTCTGGAAATATCTGACTCCTAAATCCTAAGCAGGAATCTCTTGACTCCTTTGGTTGGGGGTGAGGAGATGCTTGTACATGTGGACACAGTATCCTTCACCAGAACTCAAAACGTCCAGCCCAAAAGTCATTTCTTGAGTCCTCCATCTGCTGCCACAGCATTTGAAAACATACCACCCTCTGGGCTTTTCTAAATTTTCTTCTTGGGGGTAAAAGTGAATTGACCTATAAGAAAAGAAGCTGTAGCCGGGCTCGGTGGCTCAGCCTGTAATCCCGCGCCTTTGGGAGGCTGAGGTGAGTGGATTGCCTGAGCCCACGGGTTCGAGACCCACCTGGGCAACTTGGCGAGACCTCATCTCTATAATAAATCAAAAATTAGCCAGGCATGGTAGCGTGCGCCTGTAATTCCAGCTACTTGGAAGGCTGAGGCGGAAGGATCGCCGGAGCCTAGCAGGTCGAGGTTGCGGTGGCCGGGAGCAGCCACTGCACTCCAGTCTGGGCGATGGAGTGAGACTCCAACTCAAAAAAAAAAAAAAAATGAATTAAAAAAAAATTCTTAAATGAATCCCGAATGTATAAAAGATTAATAATGGAGATTCCTTGATTGAAGTAGTGGATGAAAGACTCTGAGTCTATCTGCTTGAGTTCCCCCTTTGCCTAGAAGGAATATGACTGCTGTTTAAAACCCTCTGAAATAGAGAATGGGATGAGAGATATGCTCCTTAAACGTGGCACAAGATTTCTATGCTTGGCTCCTGCCTATCTCTGCATCTGTATTTCCCAATACTTTTCTCATATTTTATCATCCTGTAATAGAAAATATTGCAAAGAAAATTTCTCTATGTATGGTATCTTTTCCTTGCCCTTCTAGCTACAGGGAATTTGTGCTTTTTTAAAAAATTGATGACATGTTTACACTTATTAAAATTAATAGATTCATTATAAGTTTTATCTTTAGGCATAGTTGGATTTTCTACCCTGAGACAATGACTAAAACTTTGTTTATTCTTATTAGATGTTAAGCTCCTTGGAGGTCCTTTCAACTTTGCATTATTTTACAATTTCTGCTAATGTCAGCCCACTTCTCCATTGTTCACGATGGGAAGGTTCCGTCTTGCTCAGCTGCAGAATAGAAAGCACTGAGCAGGGCATAGATAGATTAGGATGCTACAATTATAATAAAAACTGTGTGCGCAAAAAGGCATTATCAATTCAGAAAATATCTTTTTTATTGCTTGCAATGGTGCCTGATGATCTTCCTGTTACAATCTCAAATTGTGGCCATTTTACTTGTAGAATCACACATGAGTTTATTTGTGTTGATATAAAAGGTAATTGTCAAACTGACTGTCTGTGACCTAGGAGAGAGCAAAATCCTGAAGAGAGAGGAATCAGATGAATTTTTTTGAGGCCAAATGCAAAAGGTTAGACAAGTCTTGATCATAAGACCTGCCAAGGCAGAGCAGGTCAAATGCAGTGCCCCAGTGGGCCAACCTTCAACATGGTACAAGGGACTGGATGTGAGGTGCCAAAAAGTGAGAATAAAGTTCAGAGAGGAGATGTGGTCAGACGCTATGGACTAATTTGCGTATTTCATAATTTAGCCCTTAGGTTGTGCTGTTCCTGGATCAGATATTTTCAGGGTTCAATATTTTTAAAAGCATCACTGATCACCTGGCATTGTTTTACATCTCAAACAAAGACAAACATCTAGGAACGTATGTTTACCAAGGATAAACTTTTATTTGAAATGTTAGATTGAAGCAAAAGATAAAAACATTTTTGTGTATCCCCAAAGCAAAATTTGCTTACTATTCTGTGTGAATAAATAAAATATTTTAATCTATTTCCTATAAAGAAAAACTGATGGGGAAGGGAGAGAGTAGGTAATGGGTAGGATTAGATAATATTAAGCTCATACCTTTGTACATTAAAGAATGACCTATTTAGGGATCTCTGTGACAGAGATGCCAAGTGCCTACAGTGCTATCCCTCATTAGGTACACATGTCTTCTCCACTCTTCCTTGGTCCTCTGAAGTGACTGTCCTTTAGGGATTGACAGACACTATACATATTTCTGTGCTGACGCGTGATTTTATTAAGACAAAAGTTCCAGAAAACAATTCTGTGAGAGTTACCCTGACATTCTATTTCTATTACAAACAAATGCTGAGTATGATTCATCAAATTAACTTCATAATTTCCTAATGGATAACATCGTGAAGTAAGAAAAGCACTACAGGGCACTTTCTAGCTTCCCTCCTCCAGCTGTCCGTAGTCTGCTTCCATCTGTGGTGTAGGTAAAGTTTCAGGAGTGGACACCGAAGTTCATGAGATCTTGTCTTCAGCAAATATCAAGGCGTGTAACTGACTTTGGGCAAGTCATTTAACACCTATGAGTTACAAAATAAAGTGTCTGTATCGTATTGTCACTAAGTACTATCAACACTGACCACCTGTGAAGTTTCGTTTTAAAGAAAAATCTATTTCTACAGACCTTAGTTGTTAGGGCGTTTTGTCAAATTAAATAAATCTTAGTAAAATTTGAATGGTCAATGGGGTCAGCCCTCTGTTGTGTGTGGAGGGGTGTTGTATTTTACAGCAGGAGCTTCGCAATCCTGATGAATTTCTAATTAGGAGAACCACATAGGAAAAAGAAGCCAAAGCACTTTGCTCTCCGTCCTTGGTTTCAGGGCACAGTGATGAGAGATGGGCAGTCGCTTTGGCACAGGTCTTGTTGGAAAGGAAGAAAATATTTTCTGGAAGAAAAGAGTTTGTCAAGGCTGGTTGTAAGCAGATTTGTCATGATGGACAAAAGGAGTAGCTCATTCTTCATTCTGTTTCATGTTTCTGCATTCGCTATCAGATTTCTGAGCAAAGATTTCATAATATGTTTGATTAGCTTTCAAATATTATGTTTCAAATATTTAAAAAATAAAATTAGGATCTCAAATATTCATTATGATTTAGAACCCTACTCTTCACTTACTTCTTATCTCAAGTTACCAATTTCATGTTGTTTTTTTTTCCAAAGGGGTATTTCTACCATGACTCTGAGCTCAGCTGAATTAGAGCAGTGACTAGAAAAATCTGAGAAAGCTGGGCTTCAAAATGAGGTCTTGAATGTGTTTCTTACTGTTATAGGAGAGTCAAAATGATTTTCTTGAGCTTATGTAGAGATTTACATACCAGAAACTTAGCAACATGAAAGATAATGTGGAAAAACGTGAAAATGAGAAAATCAATTTTAAAACAAGAAGAGTTAGTGATTATGTGGGACTTAGCAGAGCAGAGTATACTCTAAGTATTAATCTGCCTAAGCTGTTTGGGAACAGATGTATGTGAAACAGATACCCGGTGTTCTGTTGTGTACACCCAAAGTGAGACATCTGTCAGTTGACCGGGTGGTCAGGAATAATGGAAGCAGGGGTTAAACCCCAAAATGACCTATTACTCATGTGAATTATTGAAGGCCTAATTATTCAGTAAAACAGGATGCTTTATCTGTTTGTACATTAATAAAATAATGTCTTTTTAGAAAAACTCAGTATGTTCCTAAGTTCACAAATTTGAAGGAATTTTTTTTAAAGATGAATGTCAAGATTCATGTTTACCTAGTAACTGTATATACTATCGTTTATAAAGTTTCAAAATGTTTTGACAGGTCTATTTATCTATCATAAAAATATTCTCAAAGATTTTAGCTTTTTGTCAAGGTAAATTGGTCCTCACAGAAAAACAAATGTAGAGTGAATTCTTTAACACAGACTGTCAGGTTAAACTTCCTGAGAGGACAGGAATGCTTAAGGTCTGAACTGTACCATACAGTTGTCACCAACTGCATGTGGCTATTGAGCACCAGAAATAAGGCTAGTGTGGCTGAAAAACTGAATTTTTAATTATGTATTTAATTATATATTATATTTCATTTCCATTAATTTAAATTTAACTGCATGTGGCTAGTGGCAATTTCATTGTACAACACAGCTCTCATATATGCAAAGTAGAAAATGCTTATTTTCTTTTTCCTCAGGCTTTAGTTTTAATCTTTATTTTAACACAGAAAGGATGGTATAGCTTTAAAAAATTAACCCTGATGTATAGCTGGTAGGGTCATACAATTTGAACTGCCCGTTTAAAAATAAAGCAACTGATTTCAGGGATTCCACAGTGGAAAAGCCCTTTAATATTTTGTGTGTACTAAAAATGTTTTTATTGTTGTTTGTGAACTAATTGGCTGCTTATAAAGTTGGAGTCTTTATATAACATAAAATAATATATATTACACAGTAATACATAATATATATAATATAAATATAAAAGTCATTATATTATTTCTCATGGTCATTGTGATTTATTGTTTGAACTGAAATTTGGCAAACTTAATCTGTTTCTTACTACACAACTAGTATGGACATTTGAAATTGTAACTGTCCTGGCCTGTGTACTCTGACTTTGTGAAAGTCTGGAAACGAATGTTATTCCTAAATATGCTACAACCACATGGCACCGTCTGAAGGCAAGCACTTTAAAAAACAGATCTACTTTTGTGTCCCTTTCTTCTCCCTGTCTCCCATACCCCTGTGGGACCCTTTGGGGCCGGAACTGGTATAGAACCATCCCCCTACGAGTGGGAAATGGTATTTTCATTGAAGTCAAGGGTCATGCAGACTGAGAGTCAGACTGGACCAAGTTCAGTAAACCAGAGAGGGCAAACCGGGTGGAACTGTCTAAAGTAGGAGGTTCTGAAATGAATTGTGAAAATCTACACATGATGAAGCCAAAGAATTGGAGAGCCAGGGCAGTGGATGTAGGGAACAACAGAATAGCTGGATATGTAGGAAGATACTGTTACCTAGATTGGGCATTTGTGTACCGTCTGTAATTTGGGAAAATGGGCCATCCTTGTTTAAAGGGTCAGGGGTGTAGTAGATATAACTCATTGTAGTTGTGTGATCTCAGCACTAGAATACTCATAACCTTATTTCTTATTATCCTACCTAGGCTATACTTTGCTTGGTTCATTAGATTATATTTCTGACACTGACAGGCCTATAAGCATTGTTAAAGTCCTAAACACAGACCTCTGTAAAGCTTTCTATATGAAGTCTTAGAGGTACTGTGCCTCTAAATGGGGGTAGTATATGGTGAGCATGTGAGTTTTGATTGTGTGCATCTGTGTCTGTATGCATATTTGGTGAGCAAAGGGAAGGAACTCTCAGTAGCCATGACTCTGTATGCTCTTGTTTTCCAAAATTGGTGTATGCTGAAGGAAGTATAAGAGAAAGAAGGAAGGGGAATGTATTTGTAGGAAACTCAACCATTTGCCAATTTGTGGTGTGCAAACCAGAAGTTGAGGATCCTTTGTATAATGTATGACTGAATCTGGAAGTAGGCAGGCAAGCAGGAAGGTACATATGCCAAAAAAGTACAATATTTAAGTGTTTTGTTTCATTGGCATAGTGTCATGAACTTATGATAAGTCTAAAGATAAATCTAAAATAATGTACCAGCTGACATCAGGGAATTCCTATGTACCTTCCAAGATTTTCATCAGAAACAGTGTTCTGGAAGTGTCCACTGCTGCTACACCCCAGTGCCCAGTGCTGGACTGAAAATAGCGAACAATTATTGGTGTTTACACTGCCAGGTCCTGTGCTAAGTATCTTATCTTGCTTAACACTCCCAACAAGAGGATGTAGTCTAGATAGGATTTTTATCCCTAGGGCCCAGAGATGTTAAGTACCTTATTCAAGGACATCCTAGTAATGGAGTTGCTGGGATTCAAAGCCAGGCAGGCTGACTCCAGAGCCTGCATTGTACCCGTTTGGTTATGCTGCTTCCTTGTTCAAGCTAGCAAGCAAGAATGACCTGTAATGCCTTCAGGAGTCTGCCTGACACCTGATGAGTTAGTGAAGCCTCCTGGTCCAAACCAGAAACCTTTTAACAATATCATCTGACTTCTTTTAAGCTTTTAAGACAGTTCCAGCATTCACGGCTTATTCCATTTCTCTGGCTGCTTCCAATTTCTGAATAAATATAATGGGAACAATACATGAGAGTGTTCCGCAAGTATTTTTTTAAAACCTATATTTTATTATGGAAACTACCAAACATACCCAAGTATAGGAAGAATGATAAAATATGCCTCCATTTACAACTCTAAGAGGGTGAAGCTCTATGTGACACATTATTGAGTTTAAATAGTTTCCAATTTATGGCCAGTCTTGTTTTATCCGTGCCCTACCCATGACCCTTCTTCCCCTGGAATAATTGGAAACAATTCTGAGGCATCATATACTTTTATCTCTAAACATGTCAACATGCATCTCTAGGAGATAAGGATTTAAATAAATATAATCATAATACCACTCTTCCAATTGAAAATAATCCTTTATGTCCTTAAATATCCGGTTAGGGTTCAGATCCCCCTGAGAGTTTCTCTCTCTCTCTTTCTTTTTTAAGTCAACATTGAAATAAGGTTCATATTATAGTTGATTCCTGTCTTTTAAATCTTCTAACTTATAGATCCGTCTCTCCTTTTGCTTTTCCCTTGCAACTTAATTTTTGAACAAACTGGCATGTCTGGCCTGTAGTTTCCCATAAGACTATGAAACATTTATTGAGGGCAAATGTCTGTGAAAGAGAACAGGGGAAGGAAGCAGTGTGGGCAGGGTTAATCTTCAGGTGGGAATGTCAGTATGAGACCTGTTAAGGTGCATGAAGTCGACTGGGGAAGGAAGGGTCTCAGACCATGATGCAGATCTGACTAGGTCTTTGCTTACCTAGAACGAGAGCTTGGGAGGAAAGATTTCATTGTGAGTCCCACCTTGGGCAGACATGGCCAAACCTCAGCTGTGCTCAGCCATGGGCTGTGGGCTGCCTGGGAAGTAGGTGACCTCAGCTCTGAAGTTTGGTGGAGCTTAAGGGTACCAGTCACTGGAGGCTGTTTTAACGATAACTGTACTCATCATAGCAGAATGGCCAGTTCCTTCTCAAAGATAGATCCCAGCAATTACAGTGATCAATGAGGTTTATTATTATTACCAATATGAACTCAGGGATTTAAATATATTAAATATATTTCAGTTCACAGTAATGACTATTCTTACTGATTTTCAAATTATCTGGATTTTTAGACCAATGGGAGCCCCTTTAACTTGACTTCTGAGTCGTTTTGGGTACTCCCTCAGCTATCTCTGGTAGCTTCCTTACTTTCTGGAATGGCAAAATATTCCACACTCATCTTGAACATTTCATGTCTCAGATATGGAATCAACCCTATCATTAGAAAGGCCTGGTTCCTTTTATTGGGTAGTGGTATTAGAAACGACAATTTTAGCACTAAGCATGCTCATTGCTAAAACTTCCTCGATGTGGCCCTTGTTATTTAAGTTTTTCAGAGAACAGAGCAAGGAAGTATATAGGATTTTTATTGTTTTTAATTTAAAAAAAGGTGTCATGGGATTATGCTGATATTGCCAATTAAATTTCAGGACTAAGTGGTTTTGCCCTGTCTCCTTTCTCCTACTCTTAACATCTTGATTCCTAACTATAATCACATCGTTAACCATTTTCTTTATCCTGCATTATATAAACATAATAAAACAAAACCACCATTGTCATCAAAAATATAATTATGGAAAGCCATTTAAAATAGTTCTGCAATATTCTTGTTTATAGAGTATATGCAAGTAGGGATATGTAGTCAAATTACTATGTTTTAAAGATACTTGGAATAGTTCCTATCTGTGAATTTATATTCCCAGCTTATTTATTGATTGATGAATTGAGATAGGGTCTTGCTCTGTTGCCCAAGCTGAGGCTCAGTGATGCAATCATGGCTCACTGCAGCCTCAACCTCCTGGACTCAAGTGATCCCTGCCTTAACCTCCAAGAGTAGCTGGAACTACAGGCATATGTCACCATGCCTAGTTAGTTCATTCTCTCTCTCTCTCGATCTCTCTCTCTCTCTCTCTCTCTCTCTCTCTCTCGATGGGGTCTCACTGTGTTGCCCAACCTGGCCTTGAAATTTTGGCATCAAGCAATCCTCCTGCTCAGCCTCCCAAAGTGCTAGGATTATAGGCATCATGAGCCACTATGCCTGGCATATTCCCCCAACTTATTTGTGTTTTGTATTATTTGTTTCACTTCACTTTTGATTTTTAGGCATTGCTATTTAAAAATTCAACTTTATGACCGGGCTTGGTGGCTTAGCCTGTAATCCCAGCACTGAGCCACTGAGTGGATTGCCTGAGCCTGTGGGTTTGAGACCAGCCTGGGCAACTTGGCGAGACCTCGTCTCTACAATAAAATAAAAAATTAGCCAGCTGTGGTAGCATGTACCTATAGTTATGGCTACTTGGAAGGCTGAGGGGGAAGGATCACAGAAGCCCAGCAAGTCAACACTGGGGCAGCTGTGAACATGTCACAACACTCCAACATGGAAGATAGAGTGAGACTCCAATTCAAAAAAAAAAAAATTCAACTTTATTTCATAGTTATGTAAAATGTTTATATGGTTCTAAAGTCAAATCTACTAAACAGCTATATTTTAGGAAGAATAGCTTTTATCTGTATCCCTTCTACCCTTTTTCTTTCTTCTTGTTGTGGGAAAGCTTATTTGTTTTTTTCAAGTTTGGGTTTTTTTTTTAATTTTTAAGATATAAGCAGAGAGAGGTTGGGAAGATGGCAGCCAAGTCAGTCAGACTATGTGTGTCCCAGTGTGAGTGAGTGTATGGAAAATTTTGTGAATGTGCTGGTGAGTGAGTAGGAGTGTGAGTGGCTGGCTGAATGAGGGCTAGGAAGCTAGCAGCTGGGGCTCTCCTGGTGCAGCGCTGGTGCTGCAGCTGCTGGTCTTGGACCCTAGCAATCCTGGGTTGCAGAAGCCAAGTACCGTTTTTAAAAAAATCAACAAAACCCTTCCTGGGAAGAAAATGCTGGAAGATACTGACTAAGTGGGGGCGCGTGAGCAAGTGGCCAGGGCCCTGGTGCAACAGCTGGTGCTGCAGCTTCTCTGCTTGGTCTCTGGCTCTTCCCAGATCACAGAAACCTATGCCATATTTTTTCAATGGACAAAAGTTTTCCTGTGAAGAAGAAGCAGGGAGAGACTACCACCCCAGGCTCTGCCTCACCACTGCAGCAGGAGATACTGCTGGCTCCTAGCTTTGCCTCACCACTTCAGCACCTAGCCAGGCACTGGCAGCAGGGTCTGTGGAGGGATCCCAGAGATAGAGTATCACTCAAGAGGACAAGAGAGGCACCCCACCCCCATCTTGAAGGTGGGGCAGGAAAGTACTCTGACTTGCTCACCACAGAGCAAGAGACAAAATCTCTGTGACTGGCTGATCAACTAATCGGATTGATCATCACTCAGAGGGAATATCCTGAAAGCACAAACTTTGGAGGAACCTGATGAGTGCTGAGTCCCAGGCGCCCTACCTCCTACTCTGATCCATCCATGAGACAAAGGGTATGTCCAGAAAAAGATGAGGAAGAACTCCAAAGAGATCTTTAAAAATTTTTTTTGTCTGTTTGTTAGTTCATCTGTTTTAAAAATATTTTTCCTTTGTGCATGAACGTGTATGTG
>CAUYQG010075685.1:0-11880 GCA_963574415.1 Tarsius wallacei | reverse complement strand
CATTCTTTAATTTATCCTTATTCAAAACAATATAAGGTCTCTAAAAATGAACACTGGCCTGTCCTAAAGGTGTTTACAGAATGCAAAAGAAAATAAATTATTTTGACAAACAGAAGCATTGTTCAAAGTATGTGTGTGTATACAATACCTTGCCCCACCCACCCATTTTGTAGACACCATTGTAGAACTGAGGACCATCCCTAAATTTCTCTCTTTTCCTTCACATAAAAATAGTACAAAAGAATCAACTTCCTATTCTGTCCAAGAAAATGCATCCCACAATTTGATGTTTAAAAATATTAAACACATTAGTTAGTATTATGTCAATTATAATATTCAAAATATTAGGGTAATGATGTAATTTTCAATTAGCATTATTGTTTTTCATAATTGCACAAATATGATAACTATTGAAGAAACTATTGTAAACTATGTAATTCCTACTACAGTGATTTGATACTTAGTGTAATTGATGATAAAACAATAGCTGTTGACTACCACATAAACAATGTATCCTTATGAAATGGATTTGTCACTATATGGGATTATGATGTAGCCTTATTAATAAATAAGGTCAAAATGCTTCTGGGGCCATGGTACTATTTAATTTATTTAACTACTCTAATACAGCTGCATTCAAAAAGAAAACGCTTTAACTCATAAAATGAAATAATTGGATTGGAGAGAGAAAATGTGAGAGGATGTGGCATTAAAGTAAGTAAAGGATTAGCAGAATTTTGCAGAATCAATGAGAACATTTGATTCTTGTTTTTCTCTTTCCATTCTGCATAAAAGTCATCACTGTGGATTATTATGCTTTATGATTCTGATAAATTATTTGTCAAGAAAGTACCTCATGTAAGGTGATTCATTGTTAATTCCCAAAAGAGTGGACTTGAAAGGCAGTGACATTTAAACTTTATTACTTATTATCAACTGTAAGAAAATACATACCTATTTACTGATCTTTAGTAATACACTAGTGGGTGCATACATAAGTACATAACTGAGAAAGAATAAAAATAATTGACTAAAATAAATTTTCAGTTGATATTTGATTTTATTGCATGCCTTCAAATTTAGGATTTTCTAAACTACATAGCTATTCTTTTTTTTTTTTGAGAGTCTCACTCTGTCACCCAAGTAGCTGGAACTACAGGTGCACACTACCACGCCTGGTTAATTTTTGATTTATTGTAGAGATGAGCTCTCGCCAAGTTGCCCAGGCGGGTCTCGAACCTGTGGCTCAGGCAATCCACTCACCTCAGCCTCCCAAATGCGCAGGATTACAGGCTGAGCCACCGAGCCCGGCAGCTATTCTATTTTTAAAAATTAAGTTTCTTTAGCACATAAACTGATATTAGTATATTTATATAGCATGCTATAGTTTTAAACATAGTTTTCAAAATATAACTGTAAATAGTAAAGTACCATGGCTATGTTCTAGATGAGGAAACTAAGTCCAGAAAGGTTAAAAAAATGTGCCCAAGATCATGAAATTAAAGTGTGACTGAATTTTCTATTTTTATCATCATTTTCCATCATATTTTGTTTTATTTTTATTTTTATTTTTTGAGTTGGAGTCTCACTCTGTTGCCCAGACTGGAGTGCAGTGTTCGCTCTCAGCCACCGCAGCCTGGACTTGCTGGGCTCCGGTGATCCTTCCGTCTCAGCCTTCCGAGTAGCTGGAACTAGGCGCGTGCTACCACGTCAGGCTGGTTTTTGATTTATTGTAGAGATGAGGTCTTGCCAAGTTGCCCAGGAGGCTTGAACCCGTGGCCTCAGGCAATCCACTCATCTCAGCCTCCTAAAGCGTGGGATTACAGCCTGAGCCACCGAGCCCGGCTATCCATTATATTTTAAAATGGCATTTATCATAGAGTATCTAAATCATGTATGTATAAACAGAACTTGAGTACATTCTTTTCTTTTTTTTTCTTTTTTGATTTGGGGTCTTACTCTGTTGTTCAAGATGGAGTACAGTGACACAATCATGGCTCACTGCAGTCTGGACCTCCCGGGCTCAGGAAATTCTTTTTCTTTAAACTCCCAAGTAGATGAGACTACAGGAGTACACCACCACACCCAGATAATTTTTTTATTTTTTGAGTTGGATCTCACTCTGTTGCCCAGACTGGAGTACAGTGGCATGTTCATGGCCACCACAGCCTTGACCTACTGGGCTCAGGCGTTCCTTCCACCTCAACCATCTAAGTAGCTAGAACTACAGGTGCGTGCCACCATGCCTGGCTATTTTTTTTTATTTTTTTGGAGAGATGAGGTCCCTCTATGTTGTTCAGGCTGGTCTTGAATTCCTAGACTCAAGAGATTTTCCTGTTTTACCCTCCCAAATTACTGGGATTACAGGCATGAGCCACCATGTCTAGCCTGAATTATTTTTTAAAACAACTTGGGCACATTAGCTAATCTCTTTATGGCTCAATGTCTTCAACTCTAAAATAGAAATAGTGGGCCGGGCTCAGTGGCTTAGCCTGTAATCCCACGCTTTGGGAGACCAAGGTGAGTGAATTGCCTGAGCCCACGGATTTGAGACCCGTCTGGGCAACTTGGCGAGACCTCATCTCTACAATAAATCAAAAAATTAGCCAGGCATAGTAGCACACGCCTGTGGTTCCAGCTTCTTGGAGGCTAAGGTGGAAGGATCGCCAGAGCCCAGCAGGTCGAGGCTGCAGTGGCCGGGAGCGGCTCCTGCACTCCAGCCTAGGCGACAGAGTGAGACTCGAACTCAAAAATAAATAAAAATAAAAAATAAAAAAAATAAAATAGAAATAGTGGTAGTACCTGCCTCACAGGATTGTTGTGAATTAGTTCATGGGAACTCTTTTTTTTTTCTTTAATTTTTTATTTTAAAGATGTGGAATCCAATTCAGGGTTAGGTATACAAATATTCATTATGCAGGTACCCTTGTTGATGAGGTGTGTACCCCCACCCCCGTAGTTCCCCACTACTGCAAATCCTGCCCCAACCCTCCCCTGGCAGTTTCCCACTACCGCCAATTCCATTCTTATAGTAGTACAATAGTTGTTCAAGGTCCACTTATGAGTGAGAACGTGTGATACTCGGTTCTTTGTTTCTGTGATAGATCACTCAGTATTATAACCTCTAAGTCCATCCAAGCTGCTACAAAATCCATAATTTTTTTCTTCCTTATGACTGCATAATATTCCATCATGTATATGTACCACATCATTTTTTTATCCAGTCCTCTCAGAAGAGTGGTCAATGAGAAGAGCTCAGTAAATGTTGACTATTATGACCACTGATCTTTATAGTCCTTTCCTTGGTCCATAAATAATCTCACTTTTTTTATTAGGCTTACTTCTGAATTCTAATTCAATTTTCTTTCCTCCAGTTGATCTTCAGTTTCATATATTTAAGGTATTTTTTTCAATCTACCTTTCATGCTTTTTGTTATGTGTGTGTATTTTGTGTTTCTATATATACCTAATTTGGGTTTTTGTTTTTTGTGAATTGCCTGATTTAATATTTTGCTGTTTTATTGGGTTCCTCAGTTAGTTTGGATTCTCTAGGAAGCAGAAGCAAAGATGAACATGTACAGAGACATTTATCAGGGAGAAATGCCTGTGAAGGATAAAGTGATTAAGAATAGATAAGGAGCCGGCTCGGTGGCTCAGCCTGTAATCCCGCGCTTTGGGAGGCTGAAGTGAGTGGATTGCCTGAGCCCGTGGGTTCGAGACCCGCCTGGGCAACTTGGCGAGACCTCACCTCTACAATAAATCAAAAATTAGCCGGCGTGGTAGCACGCGCCTGTAGTTCCAGCTACTTGGAAGGCTGAGGTGGAAGGATCGCCGGAGCCCAGCAGGTCCAGGCTGCGGTGGCCGGGAGTGG
Source organism: Tarsius wallacei (assembly GCA_963574415.1). Classification (NCBI taxonomy): domain Eukaryota; kingdom Metazoa; phylum Chordata; class Mammalia; order Primates; family Tarsiidae; genus Tarsius; species Tarsius wallacei. Next base: position 8,009 of record CAUYQG010075685.1, on the reverse strand, counting down.
CCACTGTACTCCAGTTGGGGCGACAGAGTGAGACTCCAACTCAAAAAAAAAAAAAGAATAGATAAGGAAAACCTCCAGGCTGCAATGCAGATTTGTACCTGTGAAAAGAGAGAAGGAAGTGTCTGGATAAAGGTCTCTCTTTGCAATGCAACTCTGAGAAAGCCTCAGCTGGGCCAGTGGGGATTCCAGAGCAAAAAATTCCTGTCAGGGTAGTACTGTATTGGGTAGGAAAACTCAGGCCCTAGACCCCTTCCAAGGTCAGTTGCTGTCTGGGAGCTCATCCGGAGAACTTGACTTTGGCATGAATATTGCAGTGAAGTCAAAAGTGTTACAGCTATCTGCCATCTACCCTCCTTGCAGCATTTTCTCTTGAAGGGAGATCTGGGTAATATACATCCATGGTCACCACAGTTGCCTGATGTTTTCTAACCGATATTAAAGAATCTCTTATTTAAGTTATGCTATGTTATTTATTTTTGAGCCAGAGTCTCACTCTGTCACCCAGGATGGAGCGGTGGCATGCTCATGGATACTATAGCTTCAAACTGCTGGGCTCAGGTGATCATTCCACCTTGGCCTTCAAGTAGCTGGAATTACAGGTGCATGACACTACACCCAGCTAATTTTTAAATTTTACTGTAGAGACAAGGTCTCGCCAAGTTGCTCAAGTTGCCCAGGTCTCGATCCCCTGGACTCAAGCAATCCTTTTGTCTCTGCCTCCCAAAGTGCTGGGATTATAGGTGTGAGCCACCATGCCCAACATCTTATATATTTTAAATATTAACTCTTTACTAATTGCAGTAAAGGACTCATTGGTTGTAATGTTGCAAATATCCATGATTTGCCTGTTTACTTTGAGATGTCATTCACAAAAGATATCTATCATTGGCTGAATCCAGTTCTAAGTCTTCTTTGCCTCCATAGGTTGCATATTATGTGGAATGCGGTATGTTCTAAAAAGACCTTCTTCATCTAAGATTAAGGCAAGATTTGTTCATATGGTATCTGCTGCCAAGTTACAATGGTATGCATTTATACTGCACATAGAAATTTGTGCATCTCTGTGTTTTTATCAAATTTCTACTGCCTGCTTGCATTATTTCCTAGAAAAATCTATCATCCACACACTTACTTAGGAAAATGATCCATTTGTAACAGATCAGCAACTTTTCCACTTATCTGAGAATTGGGCCTGGGATTGCTTAGAGGCCACAGAACTGCCTTCGTAATAACTGGTGCCCATCATCCTTACCCAGTCTCTCTAAGAATCTGAAAGTCAAGAGAGACAGTGAGGAATCGTCAGCCTAGTGGACGTGGTGCCAGAAGGGAGGAACCTGGAGAATCTCTCCTGAAAATTGGGAGAAACTGTCATTCTGTTTCCTGGTAGGCATCTGTGTTAGGAGAAAATTCTTCATATCCACATTTTCTAACATACCCACGTGTCTTACAAGTGAAGCATGAACCTGTTGACAAAAAGGTGGCGAACTCTGTTAAATATTTTAGGTGGTTTATTCTTGAGACAAATTTGAGAACTTAAGCCCAGGTACACCCATCCTCAGGAGGTTCTGAGAATATGTGCCCACTGTGGCTGAATGGTGAATTGGTTATTATATGTTTGGGGAAGGTGGAAATGATCAGAAACCATAAGTCAATACATGTGAGATTTTCATTGGTTTGACCCAGGAAGGAGGAATATTTTCAAGTGGGGGGTGGGGTCTTGTAAGATATAGGTAGATTCAAAGATTTCTTGACTGGTAATATGTTATCAGGAAATAAGATGGTTTGCTGAGACAAAGGGCAGAAAGACTCTAGGTTTGTTGATATGTAGATGGAGTTAAGATGTCTTGCTGAGTTCTTATCAAGCATGACTCCCCAAGTCTCCTAGTTAGGAATTTGGATAAAAGAAAAGGGTCAGATTTTTGTCCTCAAACTACCCTTTGTTCTGGTATTTTCAAGAATTTTTTTTTAATAGTAAATGGTCATGAAAATTAGAGATAATGTATCTTTCCAGAGCAGAGTGCATGCTTGCTACCTAGTATAAAAAGATGTTTGCTGCTAGAACAAAGGTTGAGCATCCATGTTAAAAGATGTGGGTTCCCTCAGCTTGATGTTTCTTGGAATGCAGTCCACTTCATGTGCAGAGGTCATCTGCCACTTCTTGTCCCTTGTGGAAATTGGGGCTTGGGGAACTAGGACAAAATTGATGATACTCTGGCTACTGCCTTTACTATGAATAAACTGTTCTTCTCTGACTCAGGAGTCTCACGTCTTCTACTAGCATCCTTGAAACTATGGCAGGCTAACTGGTTACCTTGCAAGTAAGATAAAGTCTCTTCACAGACTCTTCATAGTTCTTAACAATCTGCTAAGGCAGTTGATGTGTTGCTCTTCCCCTATGCTTTTCCCAGCATAAAACAAAGGAATCAGAGGAAGATAGCTAAACAGAAGGAAGAAATTTCACAAATCAGCTTGCGTGACCACTGTTAGATGAGGCATACTAGTTGTCTATTGCCACAGTGATGTCACATACCAAACAATGACATTTCAGGGGCTGCAACAAACATTTATTGCACTCAAAAGTCTGAAACTAATCTGGGATGGCTTCTCTCATTTTACTGGGGGTTGATGGCTGTTGAATGATTTAGAGTGGCTTCAAAGAGAACTTTGGCATTTCTGATCTGGGACCAGTGGGTCAGCACAAACATGGCCTTCTTATGGTGATGGCAGTGAGCGAAAACACACAAGCCCAATTACATCAACACTTTCCAAGTTCCTGCTTGTGTCACGTTTGCTAATGACCCATTGACTGAAGAAATCCCTCAACCCAGAAATAACATTGACTAAAGAGAATAAAACCATTTTGGGACAAAGAAATCCCAAGGCAAGTCCAGACTTGAGGAATGGGGAAACAAACTCCATGTCTTTAGTGAAAGAATCTACAAAGTCATTTTAAAGGGTGTGGATACAGGGAGAGTAAAGAATTAGGGCTCTTAATGTAACCAGTCTGCCAACTTAACAAGGATCTGTGAGCTTTTGTAGGTCCAGTGAGAAGGAAGGAATGGAGCTGGACTGGAGCCATCTACTCAGGACCACTTAAGATCACTTCAGGCCAGAAAAGGGGACTCTAATAGCTAGAGACCATGGGGATCTCACAGATGGTGGAAGCTTGTGACTAAAAGGGAGTCAAGAGGTTGAATGGGAGCCAGGTCTCCCGTGGTTTAGGGAATTGCATAGTGGGAAAGTCCTTCACCATTGCCAGAGAACTCACACATGTACTACATGAGACAGCCAGTGCTTCGAATGCCTGGGAAAGCAGGTATCTATGGTCAGTTCAGTAACAACAACTAATATAGAGAAAACTACCTTTTCACCTGGCCTGCTTCCCCTAATCCCACTTTCCCCACCCCTAGTTCCATTGAACCTATGCTTTAAAGAGGAAAGGAAAAGAGTACTGAGCTTCTCTCTACACAATTTAAACTCTTCCGCTACTAGTCGAAACTGTACTGAGGGAAGAGAAAGAGGAGGCTGAGAAAAAAGTGACTGGATCTTATGGGATCCGGAATCTGCTTAAGATGTTGTCAACAAAGCATGATTGATTCAAGAAAACCATCTTATATTTAAACCTCTCCTGAATTGCAACCTCTTAATAAAACAGGCACGTAATGAAATATGTTGATTTTTCATTTTAGTTGCGCAATCATCATTTTAAAAATATGATGTTTATTTGTCCCCAAAATGTAGAACTAAAAAAAAATGCAAAATAATATATATGGGCAAATAAATTTTAAAAAGAAATGAATCCAAGAAACAACATTGTGTTTTTTAATAGGAAACGTCATTACCAGTATATCAGTAAGATGACTAAGCTTTGTCATTTGAAATTCAGGTTTACAACCTTTTTATTATAAAATTGATATGTGTTCATTTATAGAAAATTTTGGCAATTAAATATAAAAGCCTCATCCATAATCTCACAACTCAGAAACAACATCTGTTAATATTTTGGTGTATTTTCGTTTAATATTTCTTCTCTATGTGTGCATATATTTCTAAAGTTATATACTTTATATTTAATATTGTATCTTGCTTTTTAAATTCAAAATTAGGTTAGAATCATTTTTATATACTTAGTAATTACTTGAAAATTAATTCTAATGGCTATATAATAAGTAACATATGAAAGTACCATATTTTATTCAACAATTGCCCTTTTGTTGCTCAATAGTTTCTATTCTTTCACTCTTATAAGTAATGTTGAGGTGGATATCATTTTCCATAAAAGTTTGACACAACCTCCAATTTTATTTGTATTGGGCTAGAAGTAGAAATTCTAGATGAACAGGTTTTCTTTATAAGATTTTTGCATACTGTGCATTGCTTTCAAGAAAAATGATGTCCATTATAACTCCTGAAAACAATCATGGAAGCATCTGTGTCATAGCACTCTACTAGCATAAAAATAAATTTGCCTCAAAAGGCACAAAAGCATGCATCATTGTTTTTAATTGTCATTGTTTTGTTTACAAGAGGGATGTTTTTTAAAATATACATGTTTAATAAAAAAGAACAAAATTCTGCCATTTATGACAACATGGATGAACCTGGAGGACGTTACGTTACATGAATGAAGCAAGGCACTGAAAACATACTGCAAAAGCTCATTCGTGTGGAATCTAAAAAAGTTGATCTCATAGAAGTAGAGAGTAGAATGGTGTTTACCAGAGGCTGTGGTGGTTAAGAGGGAATGGAGACATGTTGGTCAAAGAATATGTCAGCACAGTTGGACAGGAGGAGTAAGTTCAAGAGGTCGGTTGAACAGCATGGTGACTATTGTTTATTATTTTCTAACCACTACTGGCAATTTTATAAAGTTCATTCATTAAGTTCTTTTTTTCAGATTGATTAAATAATAAGCAGATTCCTAATTTACATTAATTAAGAGCTCAGAAACCCCATGTCTTATAAAATTTAGCTTAATTTATCATCTTAATTAGGCTATTGAGGTAGTTTAGCCTTGCAAATAAAAAGCGTTAAGTTAGAGCCAAAGAAATCAGAGTTCAAAACTTCTTTTTGCTTTTACTAGTTCTGTTATCTGTATCTGTACTTGAACTCTCTGAGTCCAAATTAACTTCAGCAGCCATAAAATGGAGAGGATGACCCTTGTCTTCTAGGGCTCTTGTGAGATTTAAATGAAATCATACATAAGAGAATGCAGAACATAATAGGTATACCATTTTATCATTCTTTAAACTCAGACCATGAAAGAGCATCTAGATACACAATGGAAAGCACAAGGGGTTCATGTGAAAATAATTACTTTATGCCTTAACGGTTTCTTTCCATAATGTATTAGCTGTTTTAAAAAATGGTGACCATTATGTTTCCTGTCATTAGAGGTAAAAATCTAAAGTTAACATGTAAAAACTCTTGTTCTATAAACCACTTCCTCTTCTTATTTCCTCTTTAATAGGACTCCAAATTTTGACTCAAGTCTTACTTTTCTTCCTTTTTTATTTTTAATACTTCTTGTTCTTAGTTATTTAATGTTCTGCTCTGTTAATTTTATTTAGTAGTTAGAATTCTTTCTTCATCCTCAACTAAGTACTACTTTATTTATTAAACTTTGAGAATATTAGTCTCTTAATTTGTTACTTGCTTCCCACTTAATTGGTCCTCAGGACAGAAAACTAAGTTTCTTTTTTGCTTTACAAAGAAATCACAGTAGAGAATTAACTAAATGAAGTACCAGAATAGATTCTTCAGGTGATGATAGTTACAAGGTATATTTTGCATTCTATAGTAAAATCCATTTTCTTTGACAAAGAAACATTGTATCCAAAACAATGCCGTCTAGGTTGTCTAAAAATAAAATGGATTTAAACTCAAAACAAACAAACAAACAAACAAAACACATAGAACTGACTCCAAATGAATGAGATGGATGTATATTCAGCCACAGAAAGGTTAAGAATTGCATTATAGATTTCCTCTTCTGATGTTTTTTGTTGGACTAAATATCACTGAGAATATCAAGCTTTTCAGAATGTTTAACTGCTGGACAGGACAATTCTGACTTGGAGGTACTCACCCTAGGGCAAGGAATTCTCTAAGAATAACCTCTAAAACTCTCACACAAAAAAAGAACCACCACAAAACTACAAAGCTGGGGCTAGAGCTTTTATACAAGGGGGACCCCCCAAAACCTCAGAATTTATTTATTAAAAAATGCGTATTTATTCTTACATGCTTAGACCACTCATTTTCAAAGTACTCTGCTTCTGATGAAATACACCTATCAAGACACTTTTTCTAAAGTTCAAAACAGTTTTTGAACTTGTCAATTTTGTTGCCTTTTAGTGCTTCTGCCGTTTTTGTTTCGCCTCTTCCACATGGGCCAAACATTTCCTGGGAGGATTTTTCATCAGGAAAACAAACAAACAAAAATCACCTGAGGAGAGATTGGGTGAATGGAAGGTGGGGCAGGGGGGCCATGCTGTTTTTTGGTCAAAAACTGCTGAACACACAGCATGGTGTGGGTAGGTGCACTTGTAAATCATTGTTGTGAAATGGGCAAATGCACTGAAAGAATCTAAAAAAAAAAATTCACTGAAGATGAATGCAGCTTCTCACAACAATGTTAACTGGTACACTGATGCTAATGGACTTCTAGAACACTTACCTAGCAGGGGAAACCTGTACTACAAGGAGCCCACCTTCCAAAAAATGATTTTTTTTGTGTCCCCCCTCGTATATGTTTGAAAACTTTCATAATAAGTTTTAAAATATTAAGATAATTGGGGAGAAGTTAGGGGGATAGAATGGAGAAGAGAACATATGTAGATTTAATGATATTGTTAATCCAGTCCTCTTCTGATGGACAGCACGGTTGGTTCCATGCTCTTGCTATTGTGAACAATGCTGCGATAAACATACGTGTGCGGGTATCTTTTTTATAGAGTGCTTTGAGTTCTTCGGGGTATATTCCCAGAAGGGGGATTGCGGGGTCATATGGGAGGTCAATTTTTAGAACTTTTAAGAATCGCCACACTGATTTCCACAGAGGCTGCGCTAGTTTACACTCCCACCAACAGTGTAGAAGTGTTCCCTTTTCACCACAACCTCTGCAGGATCTGTTATTTTTTGAGTTATTGATGATGGCCATTCTGACTAGAGTTAGGTGGTATCTGGGTGTAGTTTCAATTTGCATCTCCTTGATGACTAGTGAGGCTGAACATTTTTTCATGTATCTGTTGGCTGCTCATATGTCTTCTTTTGAGAAGTGTCTATTCATATCTTTTGTCCATTTTGTAATGGGTTGTTTGTTTTTTTCTTTTCAGCATGTTTGAGTTCCTTGTAGATCCTTGATGTTAGGCCTTTGTCAGATATGGAGTTGGCAAATATTTTTTCCCAGTCTGTGGGCTATCTCCCTGCTCTCTTGATGGTTTCTTTGACTTTGCAGAACCTTGTCAGTTTAATGAGGTCACACTTGTTTATCTTATCTCTTATGGTCTGTGCATTTGGGGCTTTGCTCAGGAATTGGATGCCAGTTCCAATTTCCATAAGGGTGTGTCCTGCATTTCCTAAAGTTCTTATGGTTTGAGGTTTTACATTTAGGTCTCTGATCCATTTAGAGTTAATTTTTGTGTATGGGGATAGATAGGGGTCCTGTTTGAATCTTCTGCATGTGGTCAGCCAGGTTTCCTAACACCATTCACTGAATAGGTTCTCCTCTCCCCAGTAGTGGGTGGTGGAGGCTTTGTCGAAAATGAGTTGGTCTCCTCAAAAAATTGAGGTTTTACTTCTGGAATCTCAGTTCTATTCCATTCGTCTATATGCCTGTTCTTGTACCAATACCAGGCTGTTTTGATTATTGTAGCTTTATAGTAAAGTTTAAAGTCTGGTAGTGTGATACCTCCTGCTTTGTTTTTTTTTGCTGAGGATTGTTCTGGCTATTCTTGGTCATTTGTGTTTCCATACGAATTCCTGTATTGTTTTTTCTAGATCTAAGA
>CAUYQG010075684.1:0-48983 GCA_963574415.1 Tarsius wallacei | reverse complement strand
CCTAACTTTAATTTTTTGTAGAGACGAGGGTACCGCCATGCTGCCCCAGTTAGTCTTGAATGACTGGCCTCAAGTGATCCTCCTGCTTTGGCCTCCCATAGCGCTTAACAGTTTTCTTTTAAAATTTTGTATGCTATTTCTTCTTTTCTTCTAGTTTATAAAAATGTCTCAGATCCAAGTAATATATGTGCATTGTACAGCATTCAGAAAGTGCACACAGAGATTGGCTCTTAATATTTTTGACCATTACATTCAATCTAGGCAAAAAACAAGCAGCATAACTTGTACAAGTGGATGCCCACTACATCCCTGCTGATGTTGAAAGAGAACTTGAAAGGGGCCATTATGTTTTGCTAATAACATAATCAATCACACAGATCTTACAGTCTAAAATTTTTTGTCTTCTCAAGTTTGCCTTATTATTCTCACACAATAGTAGCTTGGCCAAGACACAGTCATCTTTCTACTATTTGGCAAGCGCGCACTCTGGCAGGAATGGTTACTGTTCTCACTTCATTACTATCATTCATTTACTCGTCCACTGATTCAACAAACATTTAAGTGCCTACTATGTGCCTGAAACAAAGAGCAGACACAAATAAACATAGCCCCTTGTCCTCATGTAGGTTACAGTGTAAAGACAAAACAGACAAGAGACATAAAGATAAATAAATGTATACATAACGCATTTTGATAGGTTCAGAAATGGAAGAGAACAAGTGGCTGAGAAAATAAATAACGGGGGGGGGGGGCAGTGGTCTAAATCATGCAGGGTCAGGGAAGGCCTTTCTGGTGGAGTCATAAGTCAGAAGATCAGGAAGGTTCTGGAGCCTTCAAACTTTGAGTGTGGCCAAAGTATAGTGAGGGAGAAGGGATGGACTAGGCTGAAGAAAAAAGCCAGTCACGCAGTGCCTCACAAGTCACCGTAAGAATTTTGGATTTTATTCTCTATACTCTTGGAAACCAGTACATTTTCTTTGCAGCTGAAATTGCGTTTATCTTTTTCAGGTAGCTTTCAAGGTTCAACGCATACAAGGTCGAAAGATAATTAAATAAAAACTCTCCCTTCCTCCAGTTTCCTCGCCACCCCGTTTCCCTTCCCAGAGCTGCCAGTTTACCTCTCTGAAAATGCTCTGCGCACAAACAAGCAAATCTATCTGTCTGTATTATGAGGAATTTTAATAATATAGAGAGAGCCCATTCGATACGTAAGACCACCGCACGCAGAGAAGGGCACGGCTCTCTGCGTGAGCGCTCCGCGCGGCCTCTCGTGCTTTTCACAAACCCACTCTGCCGCGCGTTCTCGGTTTCAACCCGGGAGACTCTCTAGTCTCAGGGCTTCGTAGATTGCACCTCGGCGGAGCTCCTAAGCTACTTCCCACGCTGCGCTGGCGACGACGATCCCGCCAGCCCACAGCTCCCGCGCCGCCGCCGCCAGTCCGCAGCATCCAGCCCGAAACCCTAGAGCTCAGCACCAGCTCAGGTGCCCCTGTCTGTTTCACGCCGAGCCTGGAGCGGGTTCAGAGTGCGTGGGGGCGGGAAGACAGCGTCTCGCTTCTGGTCGCGACGGGGGCGGCTTTGGGCGTGGCCAAGCACGGGGCGTGGTCAGCCGTGGGGGCGGGGCCGGCGCCGCGGTGGCTGCTGAGCTCTCCTGAGCTCCACAGCCGCGCTTTGGTCCCGGACCCGCGCCACTCGCCGGGCGGTGGGCGCTCGTTGGTCCCGGGCTCTGCAAGCCCCCGAAGGCAGATTCGCCTGGGAGCCGCGCAACTCGAGCGCGAGGGCTCCCGCGATGAGGGCGGGCGGCTGGATGGCGGCGGAGGGGAGCGTCCCGCGGCGAGTTTCCCAAGAAAGCTGAACTCGTCCCAAGTTTCCTGTGCATCGCCTTGCACCCGGTAAATCCGTGGCTGGCTCATTCCACGAGGGTGGTCGTTGGGCGCGGGAGAGACGCGGAGGTGACTGGATTAATCCGCCTGGCTGGCTGCCCAGATTTCCGCCCTGGAGCGCGCACCACGGTGGGTGCAGTTGTTGCCCGAGAAAGGGCGGGTAAGTGCCGCGCAGTCGTGTCCCGCGCTACAGCGAGGTGACCGCGGGCTCGGAGTTCGCGGGTCTGTCTGGCGTGCCTGGTTGTCCCGAGGCAAAGTTCCATAACTTCTTTTCTCTCTAGGCAAGACTAGCTCGGTACTGTTCCTCCTGGAGCCGACCCCCGAAACTCCGCTATGGACGGCGAGAGCGAAGTGGATTTTCCTAGCAACAGCGTGACCCCCTTGTGGCGGAGGCGGTCGACCCCTGAGCCCCAGCTGCTGGGTCGGAGCAAGCCGAGACCGCAGTCCTACCAGAGCCCCAGCGGGTTGCTGATCACGGATTTCCCGGTGGAGGAGCGGGGCACGCTCCCCGCAGCGCAGGCTCCAGCCCAGGTGCCCGCCGCCTCAGAGGGCAGGACCGTCCACAGGAGTCCCCTGCTTCTGGGTGCCCATCGGAGCGCGGTAGCCAATGGTGGGACGGTCTCCCCGGAGTACAGGGCTGCCTCGCCTCGACTCCGACGACCCAAGTCACCCCAGGTTTCCAAAGCAGTGCCGGGTGGCTCCCCGAAATCCCCAGCGAATGGCACGGTGACCTCGCCTGCGCCGCCGCGGGTACTGCGCCCCCCGCGGACTTTCAGTGCGCCCGCCTCCGGCAGCCCGGAGGGGGACCCGTCTGGGTTGACTGCCAGCCCGGTGCCCTCGCCCACTGCGAATGGCCTTGCCCCCAATCACCACTCTCCTGGCTCCGGCTCCCAGTCTGGCCAGCCGGCTAAGGACCCCGAACGGGGGTCCTCTCCTGCATCCCAGAAAAGGTCTTCGGAACAGAAACTCCCCCTTCAAAGGCTGCCCTCACAGGAGAACGAGCTCCCGGAGAATCCTTCCGTGGTTTTGAGTACAAACAGCCCCGCCGCCCTCAAAGTGGGGAAGCAGCAGATCATTCCGAAGAGCCTGGCCTCAGAAATTAAGATAAGTAAATCCACCAGCCAGAATGTGGAGCCCCACAAGAGGCTCCTCAAGGTGCGCAGCATGGTGGAGGGCCTTGGAGCACCCCTGGGACACGCGGGGGACGAGGGCGAGGTCGACAACGACTTGGACAGCCCCGGGTCTCTGCGGAGGGGCTTGCGGTCCACATCGTATCGCAGGGCGGTGGTCAGTGGCTTTGATTTCGACAGTCCCACCAGCTCGAAGAAGAAGAACAGAATGTCCCAGCCTGTTCTGAAGGCAGTGGTGGAAGACAAGGAGAAGTTTTCCAGCCTGGGGAGGATAAAGGTGAGAGTGGCCTGCCATTCACTAAGCCAAAGTGAATGGGGTGGAAGTGGGAGAGTGGGTGGGTGGGGGAGCACAGGAAACAAGTAGTCACTCTCTTAATTCTGTGTTTTGTTCATGACCTGGGCACGTCTATCTCCTGGCCACTTGGTGGCTGGCAGGCCCAACCGAGTTTAAGGCATCTTTGTGGGAAGAAGTGAAACTCATCACTTTTAACTTTCTAAGCTCAGGCAAAATTGGGGGGACAAAAGGGAAGAACTTTCTGGCAGATTAACGTATTGGCTGAGTGAGTCCTGAGCACTTTTAACACAAGTAGCTGAGACAGGGAGCATGTATAAATCTGCACACTTGACTGTGGTCAAGTTGTCTGTTGTTTAGAAGTGTAGGGGTAGCTGTTGCAACAGCTATACAGAAAAATACTGATTTCTGTTTGAACCTGTTTTATATTTTCTGCTTTTACTTACTGAATTGTTTGAGTGGTGATTACACACTTGATGTCATCTGGGCAAAATGAATTTTAAAATCAATTGCCAGGATCCCAAAAGACGCACATAGTTTGCCATCTTTTTTGTTGCTTTTTTTTGTCACTGTGGCCTTTGGTTGTATTGTATTCCCATTTTATGCCCATTCATTCTTGAGTGCATTTAACAAATTGATAGCTCAGAACCTCAGGTTAAGGTGAACTGGGTGATGTGGCTTCCTGCTATTGGCCTAGAAGGTGCACTTACCGAAATATTGCCAAATATAACATAAAGAAATAGAGAACGCTAGAGAGAGATATTTTGCAGTGTGTGCTGCCTTCTCCAGAAATAAGACAGATCTCAGTAATAGGACAGAGATTCTTTTTGGCAGCCACATTTTTTCTTGATTAATCAGAGAACTGGAACTAGTCTATGTAAGTGTCACATATGTAATACACAAGCAAGCCTGTTTTATTTTAGAGCTCATGGTCTTAAATAAAAGAAATTGCATAACATTTTATGTGTTTTTTTTCAACTCTGCATGTATAGCAAAGTTCAATTTAACAGTGATGTTGAACCACAAGTAGTGAAATGAGCTGAACTGTTGGTCATTTGAGGCTTCTCAGTCTGTTTTGATGGGATTTGGGAGATTTTGTACATTTTATTTCACTGTTTCAATGAATTTTAGTGGTCATATGAGTGAACTGCTCTAGGCCTCATCTGTTGTGTGCTTTTGGAAATCTAATGAATGCAATAACAAAAAAAGTAATTTTACTTAAAATAGCTGTATTTTCTTTTTGGCTCATTCATGCATGGTTTGCTTTTGCTCCCCCCCTCTATTTTTTTTTTTGCTTTTTTTGTCTTTTAGAAAAAAATGCTGAAAGGACAAGGAACATTTGATGGAGAAGGTAAGCATTTATTTTTCCAGACTTTTATTGCTGTTTCAATGTGGAATACCAATTATAAGTTGAAATCCAACTGCAGTAACAAAAAACGCTTAAGATGAGAAATATGTCCAACTTCTTCCCAAATTATACAGTCTAAAACTCTGCACTAAGCTAAATTTTCTCCTAGTCACAACAACAGTGACTATAATTAATGGCATTTCTTATAAGCTGATAACTTTTTCAATCAGTGTCCTGGATTTGCAATTCTTCTTGATTTTGGCTCCATCCCCTTCTTCCTTAAAAAAAAAAGAGAATCAGAGCAAGCTCTAGCCTTTTAGTTAAAAATTCTGAGTTTGGCAGTTAGATCTGAGGTCATATTTCTTTAGGTCACATGTCCTTTGACTTAATATTCTTTCCTTCATATTTCCACATTTTGTTATCACTTCCAGGTTCCTGTTTCCTTATTAAGTTTCAACTTTGGGAAACTCTAACTCTCCTGGCTGGCAGAAATATATTCTTGAGAATTTTTAGCCCATACAGTATTGTTGCTAAGGATCTCAAAAACAAAAGCAGCTTCCACCAGGTGTTCAGACACTAATCAGATTAGTGTATTTTCTGTAAATAGATGGGTCAAGTGTCAGCCAGCTTGGAAGAGCATGAAGGGAGCCGTCTCAGCTGCAGCCCTTGTAGGGCCAGAGGACCATGACAGTACTGAGGGTCGCTACTAACTGCCATGTTTTGAAGTGCTGAGGTATTCCAGCCTCTAAAGAATAATGAAGAAGGGAAAGCCCCTCTATAAGTAAAGCTAATGTAAAACCACCCAGAGTTGTAAAATATATGGCCTTAGATGATTAGAGAACATTTCCCTATATAATTCTCATAAAGATGAGTTTCCCATTGGACCATTTAAAAATTACGTATAGGCTGGGCACAGTGGCTCACTCCTGTAATCCCAGCACTTTGAGAGGCCTAGACAGGAGTATAGCTTGAGCTCAGGAGTTTGAGATCAGCTTGGGCAATATAGCGAGAACTTGTCTCTACAAAACATCCGAAAATTAGCCAGTCGTGTTGGCATGCACCTGTGATCTCAGCTACTTTGGGAGGCTGAGGCAGAAGGATTGCCTGAGCCCAGGAGATCAAGGCTGTGGTGAGCCATGATCATGCCACTGCACTCCAGCCTGGATGACAGAGTGAGATCCTGACTCAAAAATAAAAGTGTTTTATAAAAATTCATTCATTGCACCAATTTTTGGAAATATGGAGAAGAAGATATGGAGAAGAAACCCTGATGCAGTATTTAACTGGTTGAGATAAATTTGTCTCTCTGATTTTTATAACTGAGGAAACTGGAAGCTCTGAGAGGTTATAACTTATCCACTGTCACACAGCTGGTAACACAGCCAGATCTGGTTCTTAGTCCAGTTTGCTTCCTCTTGTACCATTCTGACTATAGAGAACAGAGCATCTATGTGATATCTGTGTACTTAAGGAGATGCTTTACATCCCCGAGAATTTAACACTGAATTTGTGACCTTAGTCTCAGAGAGTTAAACATTTTGAGTTTTTTTAAGGTCATTGGGCAGACCCTCATTATAACTAGTTCTTGTGTTACCTCCTTTTATAAGGACATGCTTCTGTGTGTCTTCTCAAATATGATGACCTAGAAACTCTTCTTTTTCACATAAACATCCACGAGGAATGCAGGTTTCTTACAGTTAACGACTACTAAGAGTCTAGCTCAGGAAGCTGTGTGGGAACATGCGATGGAGCCAGGCAGACCCAGCTTCTTGTCCTACTGCTCCTGGGCATCAGTAGAGTGACACTGAGCAAAAAACTTAACCTCACTGAGTCCTCACTGAGCTACTTCATGGGTGAAATGAGGTTAATAATACTGTTGCCTATGTTATTGTGAGAATGAATGAGCAATCACAACAATGTTGTGCCAACCACAGAGTCCTGTAAAGACTAGGGGAAACAGTCTTTACCCCATAATCTGTTTTACATAAGCACAGCAATCAGAGACCAGCACACTCCTGCATAGACTCCAGAGTTGCTTTAGTCATAGTGCATACAGAACAGTCTATGGTTAATGGGAAAAGAGGCAGATGTGTGCTTGCTGTAGCAGATGGGAAAGGAGATTCAAACTTCATATGTCCCAAACCTTACTCATCATCTTCCCCACTGAACCTGATTCTTTTCTGGTGTTTCTGCCTCCTGCTTTTCAGTTGTGGGACCTGAAGACCTAGAAACATTCTTAATACCTCCAGCTCTCTGTCCCCATATCCAGTCTCTCACAAGTCCATTCTGAGTCATGTGACCCAAATCTCCATCATCCTTCATGGACCACCCCAGTAGCATTCTTTTTTGTTTTTGTTTTTGTTGGAGTCTCACTGTGTCGCCCAGGCTGGAGTGCAGTGGCATACTCATGGCTACCCCAGCCTCGACCTGCTGGGCTCCGGCGATCCCTTCGCCTCAGCCTTCCAAGTAGCTGGAACTACAGGTGCATGCTACCACGCCTGACTAATTTTTTATTTTTTATTTATTGTAGAAATGAGGTCTTGCCAAGTTGCCCAAGCTGGTCTCGAACCTGCGGACTCAGGCAATCCACTCGCTTCAGCCTCCCAAAGTGCTGGGATGACAGGCTGAGCCAATGAGCCCCCAGTGGCATTCTAATTAGTCTCCTAGACAGTCAGCGTTTTGTTCTCCAATCTAGGAAAATATTTCCTTTTAGTGGATGCCTGTTGCTTTCAGGCTGAAATACAATCATTACAGAGTAGAAGAAACTCAGTTGTTTTGTATCCAGGGTAAAATCTTTGTACCCAGGGTAAAATCCCCACCCCCTACCCCACCCTTTTTTTTTCTTTTTTCTTATTTTCTTTTATTTTTTTTAGTTAGGGCTTCACTCAGTCACCTAGGCTGGAGTGCAGTGGCATGATCACAATTCACCACAGCCACAACTTGCTGGGCTCAGGCAATCCTTATGCCTCAGCCTCCCAAGTAGCTGGGACTACAGGTGTGTACCACCATGCGTAGCATATTTTTTGATTTTTTTTTTTTGTAGAGATGAAGTCCTGCTATGTAGCCTAGGCTGGTCTTGAACTCCTGAACTCAAACAATCCTCCTGCCTTGGCCTCTCAAAGTGCTGGGATAGCAGATGTGAGTCCCTGCGCCCAGCCCATTCTTTAATGTTGCCTACAAAGCTTTGCTTGATTTGAACTATCTGTCTCATCTCTAAACTCATATTGCACTATTTGGCCACTAGTCACACTCAAGCTTAGCCACCTTGACTTTTCTTTGTTCTTTTAAGATACAGTCTTGAGGCCGGGCTCGGTGGCTCAGCCTGTAATCCTGTGCTTTGGGAGGCTGAGGTGAGTGGATTGCCTGAGCCCACGGGTTCAAGTCCTGCCTGGGCAATCTGGTGAGACCTCATCTGTACAATAAATCAAAAATTAGCCGGGCGTGGTAGTGCGCGCCTGTAGTTCCGGCTACTTGGGAGGCTGAGGCCAAAGGATCGCCGGAGCCCAGCACATCGAGGCTGCGGTGGCCGGGAGCGGCCAGTGCACTCCAGTCTGGGCGACAGAGTGAGACTCCAACTCAAAAAAAAAAAAAAAAGATACAGTCTTGCATCACGTAATTACGATGGTGGAACATTCTAAGGAATGTGTCCTTAAGTGATTTCATTGTTGTGCGAACATCATAAGGTGTACTTATACAAACCGACTTATGATGTAGCCTACGACCTACCTAGGCTAAATGGAATAACCTGGGACTCTTAAGCTGAAAATCTGGACAGCACGTTACTATTCTGAATACTGTAGGCAGTTGTATTACAATACTATTTGTGTATCTAAACATAGAAAAAGTACAGTAAAAATATGACCAAAAAGATTAAAAATGGTGTGCCTGTATAGAGCTTGCATGAATGCAGCTTGCAGGACTGGAGGCTGCTCTGAGTGAGTCAGCGAGTGAGTGGTAAGTGAATGTGAAGACCTAGGACGTTACTGTACACCACTGTGGACTTTATCAACACTGCACACTTAGGCCACACTAAGTTTGTAAACATTTTCTTTCTTCAGTAATAAATTAACTGTAACTTGCTGTAATTTTTTTACTTTATAAACTTTTTAATTTTTTTAACTTTTTGACTCTTAGAGTGACACTTAGCTTAAAACACAAACATATTGTACAGCTGTACAGACATATTTTCTTTCATTACATTCTTATTCTGTAAACTCCTTTATTGTTAAAATGTTTTTATTTTTACATTTTAAACTTTTTGGTAAAGATGAAGACACAGACACACACATTATTAGCCCAGATGTACACAGGGTCAGGACTATCAGTCTCACTGGCTTCCACCTCCACATCTGGGTCCACTGGAAGGTCTTCAGGGGCAATAACCCGCATGGAGCTGTTGTCTCCTATGATAACAACGCCTTATTCTGGAATTTTTTCTGAAGGACCTGCCGGAGGCTCTTTGACAGCTTCTTTTTTTTATAGGCAGAAGGAGTGCACTCTAAAAATAATGATAAAAAGTATAGTACAGTAAATACATAAACCAGTCACGGTCATTTATTATCATTAGCGAGTATCGTGTACTGTACATAATTGTATGTGCTAGACTTTTCTATGACTAGCAGTGCAGTAGTTCTGTTTACACCAGCATGTGAGTAATGTGTTGTGCTAAGACGTTACGCTGGCTACGATGTCACTAGGCGGTAGGAGTTTTTCAGCTCCATTATAATCGGATAGGGTCACTGTTGTATATGTGGTCCTTCGTTGACTGAAACAATGCTGTGAGGTGTGTGACTGTATTATGTTTCTTACTGCATTGCCTGCTATGGCTTTTGCAAATGCCTCTTCTGTGGCTCGGTAGCTTCTCAGCTTTCAGATCCTAGACTTTCCTCGTTGACACCTTCCTGACCCTCAGACTAGAACCACGCCCTGCTGACAGTCTGTTCTTAGAACACCTGTATCTCAGTCCTTTAATTTGAAGATGTGCAATTGTGTTAAGATCATTGTGTCCTCAGCCCTGCAATGACTTGCCATCATACTTGGAGTAAAAATCAAAGTCCCTTCAATAACGTTAGGCAAGAGCCTGCATGATCCACCCTTGACTTGCCCGCATCTCCCATCTCTTGTCCTTTTCCCTGCCCCTTCATGGTATGCCAGCCTCTAGGCCCCCGCCTTGCTGCTCTTTGTAGATACATACATACTAAACAGGCTTCTGCCCCAGGGCCTTTGTACTTGCTCTCCCCCTCCCTCCCTGAGATGATCTTTTTCTAGCTGTATAGGTAACTTTTTTCCTCACCTCAGTGAGTCCTTCCTAAACCACCCTATTTAAAATCTACATATCCTCTTCCAGCACTTCCCACTTTCTTCCCAGTTTTATTTTTCTTTCTGACCCTTATCAGGATCTGAAATACTATAAAAGTTACTGGTTCTCCAGTCTAGGCAGCAGAACAAGACCTTGTTTCTAAAAAAAAATTAGCTGGGCCTGGTGGTGCAGACCTGTTAGTCTCAGCTACTTGGGAGACTGAGGCAGGAGGATCACCTGAGCCCAGGAGGTTGAGGCTACGGGTGAGCTGTGATCGTGCTGCTGCACTCCAGCCTTAGTGGCAGAGTGAGACCTTGATTCAAAAGGGAAAGAAAAGGTACTGGTTTATTTATTGCAGTTCTCTCACACTCTAATGTTGGCTCATGAAGATTGAGATTTTGGAGGGCCTGTTATATTCGCAGTGCAAAGCAGTTGCTGGCACCTAGTAGGCGTTTTCTAAATAGTAGTTGGGTGAATGCATGTATGAATGAATCTGTTTTTCTCTTTCAATTGTTAGCTCATGAGGACATGAGAGGTGTCTTTTGTTTTCCATTTTACCGTCAGCCCTGGGCACATTATAGATAAAGTGCAATAAATGTTTGTTATATAGATGAATGAATGGTATTGTACCTTTAAAAAAAAGGTAAGGTGTGAATTTCATTCAACCTAAATAACAATGATTTAACTGGTCTGACTGCCCTTCATGAGTAGAGGACAGAGGGAAAATTTGCTTCTGTTGGTATTCTGTGTATGGGCCCCTTCCTTCTTCTGCAGATGAATTTGGGACAGAGCTATGTGAGAAAATCACTTTTCTGTAATTTCTATTCAGTGACAAAATCTGTTTGTCTTTTTGTTGTTTATTTATTTATTTTTTTAAGTTGAAGTCTCACTCCATTGCCCAGGCTGGAGTGCAGTGGCACACTCACAGCCACTCCAGCATCGACTTGCTGGGCTCCGGCTATCCTTCCGCCTCAGCCTTCCAAGCAGCCGGAACTACAGGCGCGCTACCACACCTGGCTAATTTTTGATTTTATTGTAGAGTTGAGGTCTCGCCAAGTTGCCCGAGCTGGTCAAACCCATGGGCTCACCTCGGCCTCCCAAAGTGCTGGGATTATAGGCTGAGCCACTGAGCCTGGCTTCTTTGTTGTTTATTAAACTGGAGACCATAGGCTGAGTGCGGTGGCTCATGTCTGTAATCCTAGTATTGGGAGCCCAAGACAAGAGGATTGCGTGAGCCCAGGAGTTCAATACCAGCTTAGGCAACATAACAAGACCTTGTTTCTGCAAAAAATAATTAAATTAGCTTGTGCCTGTAGTCCCAGCTATTTGGGGGGGCTAAGGCAGGAGGATTGCTTGAGTCCAGGAGGTTGAGGCTGCAGTTAGCTATGATCATGCCACTGCACTCCAGCCTGAGTGATAGAGTGAGACTCTGACTCAAAAAATAAAAATAAAAAGTTAATGAACTAGAGACCTAACATGGTGTGAGTGTGGATGTTTGTTTAGAACAAGTCGTATAATGATTGAGAGCAATTAGTGACACGTACAGCTCGTTTTCTTGCAGAAAATGCTGTCCTGTATCAAAACTACAAAGAAAAGGCCCTTGACATTGACTCTGATGAAGAGTCGGAGCCCAAAGAACAGAAGTCGGATGAAAAAATCGTGATTCACCATAAGCCGCTGAGATCCACGTGGAGCCAGCTCTCTGCTGTGAGTGTATACATCCTTCTCTATCTGTGGGAGGAAATACCAAGCTGTGGAAATGATGTGTGGATATGACTTTTATTTTTTCTGCCAATAAGCCTGTAATTCCAAGGAGACGCTTCTTTTTAGATTATGAAATGTTTCTCAAGACACTAATGAGAACGTGAACTTTGATGTGTCTGATCAGGAAAATTAGGTTTTGAGAAAATCAAGTGCCTTGAGATTGATATACTGTGGACTTTGAAAACTCATCCCTACTAGGTATCCTTTTTATATATATATAATAATGTGTATGTGCAGAAGTGACTTAATAATAGCCTGAACTTTATCATAATTATGGCTGTATACCTATAAATGTGCGTGTGTGTATATACATGTTATGTGTGTACCTGTATGAATTTCTATGTACAATAAGGAGCTTATTGCAGTTTTTCTTTGGAAGTTTCACTTGGTACAGACACGTTTCTATTTTCTTTGAAGCTATTAATTAATGGCATTCCATTCCCTCTTCCTCTGGACATCTTTTGCATGAATGCATGTTGATAAGTAATTTCTCCTCTCTGCATCAAACATCTTTTGCTTTTTTTTTTTTTTTTTTGAGTCAGGGTCTCATTCTGACACCCAGACGGGAGTATAGTGGCATTATCGTAACTCGCCACAGCCTCAACCTCCTAAGCTCAGGTAATCCTTCCTCCTCAGTCTCTTGAGTAGCTGAGACTATAGGCATGTGCCACCACGCCTGGCTAATTTTTTGGTTTTTGTAGAGACAAGGTCTCTCTACGTTGCCCAGGCTGATCTTGAACTCCTGAGCTTAAGCATTCCTCTCGCCTTGGCCTCCGAAAGTTCTGGGATTATGGGCGTGATCCACCACATTCAGCATCTTTTGCTTTTTAACCATAATTTCTTTTCCTCCTGGCTTACAACATGTTATAGTGTGATGCTTAGTTTACTTGCTAGGAGTTCAGGCATAGCATTTGTGGGCATCTGATTCGTTAGCAAGTAGAAAGGAATTCCCAGAACTGGCTTGGGTGGGGGAAGCATTGCTCAAAAACAAGCCAGTACACCTCCATGCGTCCTTAGGCAGTGTAAGAGCAGGGACGATTCCCTTGTAAACCGGAATGAGTGTGTTCAGAGTCAGGAAGCTCATGTATTTTGGGAACCCACCAGCCTAAGGGAAGAAGTTGTGTGTGCTAGCACTGGTTAGCCGGGATTGTGGCAATGTGTGGATGTTAATGGTGGCGGACGACTTCTGGTTGCAGCTCTACTTTACCTCTTCTAACCTATATTGGAATTCCTGTAATCCCAACACTTTGGGAAACTGAGGTGAGGGGATTACCTGAGTCCAGGAGTTCAGGACCAGCCTGGGCAATATAGTGAGACCTTGACTCTATTATAAAAAAAAATGTAGAAATCCATGTCCCTCCCAGTCCCTAATTTTGTTCTAAGGAGAATCTATTCATATCCAATTTCTCCAAGGTGTAGCACCTTAGCATAATGCCCCAAATTAAATTATCTACAGTAGCAGAGCGAGTAGTGTGAATAAGTGATGCTGGTGTGTGTGGGTGATAGGGAGTGGTGGGGGCTGTGGTGAACAGGCCTTATATAAACTGAGCTGTGACCGGGCTCGGTGGCTCAGCCTTTAATTCTAGCACTTTGGGAGGCCTAGGTGAGTGGATTGCCTGAGTCCGCGGGTTCAAGACCAGCCTGGGCAACTTGGCGAGACCTTGTCTCTACAATAAATAAAAAATTAGCCGGACGTGGTAGCGTGCGCCCATAGTTCCAGCTGCTTGGAAGGCTGAGGCAGAAGGATTGCTGGAACTCAGCAGGTTGACACTGGGATGGCCATGAGTGTGCCAATGCACTCCAGCTTGGGAGACAGAGTGAGACTCCCAACTCAAAAAACAAAACAAAACAAAACTAAGCAGCTACTGCTTAGCTCAAACCAGGTTAATAGGAGGCTCTGTGTGACCAGATCTGATATTTAGAAAAGAGAGTACAGAAATCCAGACTTTTGTGAGTATTATCCTAATTTTAGTTTTTGAATAATATTTATATATTCTTCTTTTTTGCATCAAGGTCTTACTCTTTTGCCCAGAGTGGAGTGCAGTGGCATGATCACAACGATCATGGCTCACAGCAGCCTCGATCTGCTGGGCTCAGGCAATCCTTCCATCTCAGCATCCCAACTAGCTGAGACTATGGGTGCATGCCACCACACTCAACTAATTTTTTTTTTTTGTAGAGTGAGGTTTCTCAATGTTGCCCAGACTGGTCTCCAATTCCTGGTCTCAAGCAGTCCTCCCACCTCGGCTTCCCAAAGTGCTGGGATTACAGGCGTGAGCCATAATCCCAGGCGTGGTGCCTGGCCTGTTATTTCTTTCTTTATGTCCACGTATAACTGCTGTTTAGCTCCCACTTGTAAGTGAGAACATGTAATGTTAGGTTTTCTGTTTCTGAGCTAGTTCACCTAGAAAAATGGCCTCCAGCTCCAGCTCCATCCATGTTTCTGCAAAGGACTTGATTTCATTCTTGATATGGCTACGTAGTATTCCATGGTGTATATCTACCACATTTCCTTTGTCCAGTCCAGCATGGATGGGCACCTAGATTGGTTCCATGTTGATTCAATTTTTTTTTTTTTTGAGCCCGAGTCTCACTCTGTCACCCAGCCTGAAGTGCAGTGGCACGCTCACGGCCACCCCAGCCTTGACCTGCTGAGCTGAGTAGATCCTTCTGCCTCAGCCTTCCAAGTAGCTGGAACTGCAGGCATGTGCTACCATGCCCAGCTAATTTTTTGCTTTATTTAGAGGTGAGATCTCACCAAGTTGCCCAGGCTGGTTTTGAACCTTTGGGCTCAGGCTATCTCTTGCCTAAGCCTCCCAAAGTGCTGGAATTACAGGTCTGAGCCACTGTACCCGGCCTTAATTCAAATTTTAAAGAAATGCTGTGTGAGTCTAACAAAATATTTATGGGCTATACTTGGACCCTGTACTTACAGTTTGTAGCTTTTGTGATAATTTTATGATTTTTGCATGTGGTAAGGTGGTAGCACCTAGCCACAGAATTGGTGTATTAGCAACCTTTTACCCTAATTCTAATGATCTCATGATACATGTATACCAAAACAGGTAAGTGGAAAAACTGGTAACAAGGTTCACTGAGGCCATGTCAGCACTAAATGGCTTTCAGTCAGTTCATTCAGTTGTTGGTATGGACCATTTGATAGAGGATTTAGGAGAAGAAAGAAGCCTGTGGGTTTTTTGAGTTTTCTCTCTGTGGCAGCAGCTGTGTTTGTTAGCACAGGCCTAAATCCCGCTGTTGGTCCCTGCCAGAACGCTAAACAGAAATGTGGATTTCTGTGTCAGTTACACACTGATCCAACTTAGCATTAGCACTAAAAATATGCCTCCTGGAGTTTGGCTTTCATGTAGATGAACACATATACATGTAGTTAAATAACAGTGCATATCCTTCATTTCAACTTCATTTATGGACATGCATTTTATTTGGCAAAAAGTAAATGTACGGATGTGCCTTTTGTAAACTAGATCGGTAGCAAAGGACGATCTTGTAATGAAATGTAAAATGGTAAAGTGGGTTCTGACTGTAGTGTATGTTATCTTGGAGTTGCCTGTTCCTAGGAGACTTGTGTATATTTACTGTGTTGCTTGGCAATTACATTTAGTCAAAGCAGCCTAATTGGACTTTGCCACTAAGTATTGCTCAGGCATCAGCCTGCATTTTCTCTGTGCCTTAGGTGTCTTCTTTTCACTTAAATTTTACTTTAATTTTTTTGTTATAAAGTGCTTCAAACCTGAAGAGAATTTTTTTTTTTTGAGTCAGTGTCTTACTCTGTCACCTAGGCTGCAGTGTAGTGGCGCCATCACAGCTCACTGCAGTCTCAACCTCCTGGGTTCAGGTGAATCTTCCACCTGAACCTCCCAAGTAGCTGGGACTGCAGGCACGTGCCACCACACCTGGCTAATTTTTTGATTTTTTTTTGTGGAGACAAGGTCTCATTATGTTGTCCAGGCTGCTCTCAAACTCCTGGGCTCAAGTGATCTTCCTGCCTCAGTCTCCCAAAGTGCTAGGATTATAGGCATGAACCATCGTGCCTGGCCTCTGCAGAGAAATTTAAAAATAAATAGAGGTAATAGATTTCTATGTACCCACCACCCAGATTGAACAAATGTTGAATATTTGCTTCAGCTTCTATTTTTGTAGACAGATTCACTAACCATCCCTCCCTTTCCAGTTTTTTTCTTCCTCCTGTCTTCCCAGCAGTAACCACTATCCTCAGCTTCTCTTCTGTCCTTCTCAAGTGGGTTTTTTATCCACCAGAAAGATACAACCAGCTCTGGCCTTTAGGAAAATAGATATGTTAACACCAGAGAGCAGACATTATTGTGAAGAAAAGGAAACACTTCTAGGCTGTTGTGGAAACTTCTGCTTTTGTGGAAAGAGGTGTGATAGTGTCTCAACAGTCCCTTATAGGAATACACCAGAGGAACACAAATCACTCTGCCAAAAAGATACCTGCTTAATAACAAAAACATGGAATCAACCCAGATGCCCACCGAAAGTGGACTGGATAAAGAAAATGTGATACATATACATGATGGAATATTATGTAGCCATAATAAAGAACAGAATCATGTCTTTGCAGCAATATGGATGCAACTGGAGAGCATCATACTAAGTGAACTATCATAGAAACAAAAAAACAGAATATCACATGTTCTCACTCATTACTGATCACTGGTCACGTGAGCACAAGCGTGGGAATGGCAGACACTCAACCCTGCTAGGGGAGGGAGGGAGGACAGAGTGAGGCACATGGCACATGGTATCAATTTCACTATCAGGGAAGAGAGGACCTGCTAGAAGTCGAGACCTCACCTGTGCACAATTTACTTATATAGTAAATCCTCGTATGTACCCTACAACTCTAAAATATAATTTTAAAAAAAGCAGCCGTTATCTTTTCAAAAGCCTATCTGCTAGTAAATGTCCAAGTTGCAGAGAAGAGGCTTCATGAATTATTAACACTGTCAGAATGTTTCTCATAAGGGATTGGCACCTCCATTTCTGTGTCTGACTTTGTGCCCTGATCCTACTTTGTAGATGAGCTACAACATGTAGGGTAGTTTTCAGGAGACTTCTACTTTTTGCATCATCCATTCATACTTGACTTTTAATATATCAAATTTTCAGGGTAACATGTATCTAATCTTGCATATAACTTTTTTTTTTTTTTTGAGTTGGAGTCTCACTCCCTCCCCTAGGCTGGAGTATTGTGGCAAGCTCGTGGCCACCCCTGCGTCGACCTGCTGGGCTCCGGCGATCCTTCTGCCTCAGCCTTACAAGTAGTTGGAACCATAGGCATGCGCTGCCGCTCCTGGCTAATTTTGTGATTTACTGTAGAGACACGGTCTCACCATGTTGCCCAGGCTGGTCTCAAACCCGTGGGCTCAGTCAGTCCTCTTGCCTCGGCCTACCAAAGTGCTGGGATTACGGGCTTGAGCCACCGCACCCGGCAGCATGTAACATTTTAACACAAAACTTTTCTTAGAGTAGGGACTTGATCCCAGGAAAAGTAGGACAAGAGGTATTTTGGCAGTGGGTTAAGTCTCAATCTGGCATAGACCTTGACTTTCTCCCTAGGAGGGGAGTGGGTGAGTGCACATGTGTATTCTCTGCTGTTGGTTGTTTTATTTTCTATAGATCTTTTATCTCTGTTGCCAACACCTGGTGGCCTCCTGGGATGGTGAATGTTGCCTTATCAGTTGACTGGAAGATGAGTTCATTATGCAGAAGACTCTTTTGAAGTGCAGCAATTTGCTGTAATTTATGGTTGTTACATAAGGCCTTTAAGCCTTCGGTGTTTAGTGTAATTTGTCTGAGCGTGTTTGTTTATGTCTCCTCTGGTTTCATTGGACAGTGCAGGGCAGTGTTCAGCTACACAGGTGACAGACGGTTCCTAATGTACAGCGTTGGGGCAGGTTTAACTGTCGTGTTGTCGTCTAGGAATAAAGGAGAATTAGAACTGTGTAAGAGGCATTTATTTAACTGGACCTCAATAGAATAATGAACGATAGGTGTTTATTTAATTAGGCCTTGCTAGAATAATGAGACCCAGGCTTCTATAGTAGGACTAAAGTGAATCAATGGTGAATGTACTTAGCAGTGGTGTCTCTGCCCATAGGTTCTCCATATAGAAGTGGGCTGTTCTCTTGTAGTCAGGAATGCAACATGGCACCTTAATCTCAGACAATGGGGACAGAAGATGGCACACTATTCATTCACTTAATTGTCCAAGTATATAGATCTATTCTTTTTTTTTTTTTTGATTCAGGATCTTACTCTGTTGCCCAGGCTGGAGTGCAGTAGCACGATTACATTTTTCAGTGTTTGGTTGGTCACATGTGTGAGATATTTGATACTTTGAAATAAGTCATTTTTGACCTTTAAAGATTATTATCTGGAACTGTGCCCAGAGACAAGGAACCTGTCACACACAGGTGAATCGCCCAGTGACTCATGTAAAATGACTTCAGGAATACTAAGCCAACAGTTCTTAGATCTCTGGGAAAAGTGTGTGGGTTTGGAGAAAAATATTGATTGTATTAGTCAGGGATAGAATACTACGCATCTGTCAGTTAGTGCCAGGTGTGTAGTCTGTCAGTTAGTGCCAGGTGTGCAGCCAGCCAAGCTTTGGGTTTTCCATAAGGTTCACCCTTTTATAGGATCCCAGAAGAATTTACTATCTCTTCTTTTAGAAAGATTTTGACTGGAGTTTTTTGCTTTTCATTTTAGCTCCTTCCCAGTCCCCCAAGATCACACACCGAACATGCACTAAGAAATGATGGTTGCGAAATCAGTGATTGTTTTGTTAAGTTCAGTGACAGGACCAAAACCACGCTTGCCAGCCATGCCCTGACCTCATTTATTTGCCATGGGGTGTGTTTGTGTAATTTCCAACACCTTGAAATGCCAGGTACCTTTGAAAAGGGTGTTTTGTGTTCAGCACCTGTTATAGTCATCCTCTCCTGTATTCTCCTGTTTTGTGCTTTCTGACATGGGCTAAATCAGGAATCTTAAATCATCTTGAATGTTTCTTCAGTTTGCTCCAAAATTTTAAACTCTTTAGCTAGGGGTTGGTTTTTATATTTTCTTTTTTAAAATTTTAGGTTCAGGGCGTACAAGTGCCCATTTGTCACACGGAAAGATTGTGAAGTGGTAGGGATTGGGTCTAAGGTGGCCCATTCCCAGCATAGTGAACTTTATATCCGATATGTAATTTCTGAACTAGAGCTTCCTTCCCTGCCCTCCACTGGTGTCCCCAGTGTCTATTATTTTCATCTTTGTGGCCATTTGGCTCCTGCATATAAGTGAGAACATGCAGTGTTTGGTTTCTGTTTCTGAGTCAGTTCACTTAGGATGATGATCTCCAGCTCCTTCCATGTTGCTGCAAAGGATATAATTTCATTCTTCTTTATGGCCGTGTCGTATTCCATGGTGTATGTATGTACCACATTTTCTTTATCCAGTCAGTCATCAGTGAGCATTTAGGCTGGTTCCATGATTTTGCAGTTGTGAATAATGTTGCAGTGAACATACGAGTACTGGTATCTTTTTATGTTACGACTTTTCTTTTGGGTAGGTCCCTAGCAGTGGGATTGCTGGGTCGAATGGTAATTATATTTTTAGCTCTTTGAAAAAATCTCCATGCTATTTTCTACAGAGGTTGAACTAGTTATATTTTCATCAAAGTATTTATTCAGCTGTGCTGAGTGTGGCTAATGGTATAATGGGAGATCCAGGATTCGGATCTCAGTCTCCGGTTCTGGGTCCAGCTCTTAAGGCACACACAGCTTACCTTTGGGAGGTTTTTTGGAACTTGCAGGATGGGAAAGGAAGATTTGAAAAGCAGGAATTTTATTATAAACAGAATTTTTTCAGTTGAAAATACAACAGATGCTTTGGAGTCATATAGCAGTTTGATCTGATGAGAGCTATGCTTTTGAGGTGACATGGTGCTTATTGTGAAAGACATACTACTTTTTACTAAAAATTAGAGCTCAAAAAATGTCATAAACCTGAATAAACCTGAAATTCTGTTTGCAAAAATGCTTAATGCGTTTAAACTTTTATTCTTTTCCCTAAATTTTCATGTCTGAATTTTCAGTTGTTCAGTGACTTGTGCTTAGAATAGTGATTTCTGTAGTCATATAATTTTCGTGTATGGTTTTGCAACACAGAAGCTCATAAGATTATTTTTACTTTAGATGGTAATTTTTTTTTCCCAAGTTGGAGTCTCACTCGGTCGCCCAGGCTGGAGCGTAATGGAACGCTCATGGCCACTGCAGCCTCAACCTGCTGGGCTCAGGAGATCCTTCCACCTCAGCCTTCCAAGTAGCTGGAACTACAGGCATGTGCCACCACACCTGGCTAATTTTTTAAAACTTATTGTAGATACAAGGTCTTGCTATGTTGCCCAAGCTGGTCTCGAACCCCTGGGCTCAGGAAGTCCTCTCGCCTCAGCCTCCCAAAGTGGTAGGATTATAGGCATGAGCCACCACAACTGGCTACATGGTAATTAATGCCTTTTACCGTATCTTTTTTGTGTGTTTAAAGTATAGAAAAATATTCTTCTTTGTCGTGTCTGACTGGCTTTTAGCAATCATAGTTTAAACAATTAGGCCTGCGGACACATATTGGTCCACACTTTTAAGTTGCATAGCAGATCTTCTGGAATCTTTGTATATTTATAAACAGGGCTAGAGGCCCATGTGCCTAGACCTGGATCCTGCTGTGGTTTGAATATTTGTCCTTTCCAAAACTCTCATTGAAATTTAATTCCTTGTATTGAGAGGTGGGGCCTTTAAGTGGTGATTGGCTCACGAGAACTCTGCTCTCATGAATGGATTAATCCATCCAGTGATTAATGGGTTAATGGATTAATGAGTTATCATGGGAAGGGAACTGGTGGAGAGGAAGAATGACATGATCTAGCATGTTACCATGTTTGGCCTTCTTACCGTGTGATGTCCTGCACTGTGTCGGCACTCTGTGAGAGTACCTGCCAGCAAGAAGGCCCTCACCAGATGTGGCCCCTTGACCTGGAACATCTCAACTGCCATAACTGTAAGAAATAAATCCCCTTTCTTTATGAATTATTCAGTTTTAGGTATTCTCATGTTAGCAGTGGAAAACAGACTAAGACAAACCCCCATCAGAATTTCTATTCTAGCTAAGAGTGGTACAGGTGGTGGGTTGCTGAGCCTGGATCAGGGACTGGGCTGTGTATGGTCTTGCTAGTTCAGTATAATTAGATTATGCTATTCCCTTAACATGTTTGAAAATTAACTTTGACTTATGAAATAAATACATAACATGTTCTTCATGTAGAAAAGAATTCAGACATTTCAGATAAGACAAAAGTCTCTTTGGATCATATCTGTAACCCCAGTTTCATAGATAATGCTGTTCTCAACTTGGTAATACTCTTCTGAAGATCCATGTATATATATTTATGGAAAAAAATGCAGATTATATGTATTACATAAGTAATACACAGATTATTTATAGTATACAAATTGCTTTTCTCTGAAAAATGTCTTATAAATCATTTTCTGTCTACACATAATCTGCAGTGTTATAAATGCTGCAATATTATGTAGGATGCAAGTGCATTTAGCCATCTTTCTTTTTTGGGGGGTCACACACACTTTGAGTATCTAATAACAACTATGAGCCATGAGCCTTCTCTTTAGAAAAGTGCACATGCATAGGCATGTGAGGATTTGTTTATAAATTTTTTTTTTCGGTTTCAGTGTGAGGGCATTTTTTTCTTGACTTTATTTCCAAAAACTAGAAGCACCTTACAGCAAGGTATTAAGTACAGTTTCCATGTTGTTAAAATCACCTTTAAAAGTGTTTCTTTATCTGAATATAGCAATGTTGGAACTTTATCTCTTTTACAAAATACAGAGAGAGAGAGAGAAAGGCTCTGGTTGGAGCAACTGGGTGGTGGATATGCCAATATTTATGTAATTGATTCTTCTGAGAAAACAATGGGATGTGGGGACATGGTATGTGTGCACCAGATGCCCTAGGGTAGGCAGAGATCAGAAAAGACAGGTGCTCCAAAGAAAGTGGGAGGAGATGAGCACAGCGGTATTTAATTTTGATGGGCAGAACTACAAAAGGACTCGTTTCAACTAGAAGCCAACAACTGGGCCCCAACAGAGTGTGTCTTGTTATTTCGTTGGGTAGAAAGTCAATAAGAGAGATTGATGAATGATTTCTTCATTCCTCATCTTCATCGAGGGCCTGCTCCACACAAGGTCCTATGCTAGGCACTGGGGATAGAGCAAAAACAGATTCCACCTTGTTTTCATGCCTTGCAAACACCCTGAATGACAACACAGACATCAGATAGCAAATCATCCCATAAATAAATGCAGAATTACCACTGTAGTAAAGCTATACAGGACATGTTGGTGCTGCTTCAAGATCTACTGGAGAAGAACGTCTGGGCACAGTGGTATCAATTAAGGGAAAGTGTCAGAGGAGGTAACATGAGCTGCCATCTGGAATGTCCAGATCGTGGCTAGGCAAAGTTGGTCGGGGGACAGGATGAAGGAGTCCTAGCAGAGAAAATATCATGTGCACACATCCTTTGGGGTGATGTGATGGTGGATCAGAAAACTTGAAATAAGGCCAATGTAACTGGAACTTCTTGATCTCTTTTGTATATTTTTCCTCATTCTTCTCATCTTTAAATGTTGAAGGGTATCTAGGTTAAATCCTTGGGCCTCTTCTCTTACCTGCACTCACTTGGTGATCTTGTCAATCTTGTGCTTTTAAGTACATCATATACTCTGATGACTTCCAAGGTATTGCTTATTATGAAATCAAGTTGCATTACAGACTCGTTCTTAATTAGATATTTTTTAGGGGGAGGTGGAAAGGATATATTCCAGAACAGTACGAGTCTATAGGAATACAGTATAATAGACAAAAGAAGAAAAGACTCAATTACTTTGAGGAGTTCTGAATAACTGTGGGGAAAATTCTATAATGCTGAGCTTTGGATTGGATTCATCTACCAGATTCTTGTATTTGCCCTCTTGACTTCAAGATATCCTCTTGTGGGGTTTCCTCTCTCAGTGATGAGACTTTTCTTAGGGCCACATCCACACGGTGGCTGATCTCCATGATGATTGGTGAGTATTGTCACCTTCAAGATTACTATTGAATCTTTTTTCCTTTTTTGAGATGTGTTTTCCTCTGTTTCCCAGGCTAGAGAGCAGTGACACAATCACTGCTTATCACAGCTTTGAACTGCTGGGCTCAAGTGATTCTCCCACCTCAGCCTCCTAGAGTGTTAGGATTACAGCTGTGAGCCACCACACTGAGCTCTGAGATTTTTTTTTTTTTTTGAGTTGGAGTCTCTGTCGCCCAGACTGGAGTGCAGTGGCACGCTCCCAGCCACCGCAGCCTCGACCTGCTGGGCTCCGGCGATCCTTCCGCCTTAGCCTTCCGAGTAGCTGGAACTACAGGCGCACTACCATACCCGGCTACTTTTTTGATTTATTGTAGAGATGAGGGCTTGCCAAGTTGCCCAGGCGGGTCTCGAACCCGCGGGCTCAGGCAATCCACTCACCTCGGCCTCCCAAAGCACGGGATTACAGGCTGAGCCCCCGAGCCCGGCCGAGCTCTGAGTTTTTAAGCATGGAATTAGTCCTTAAAATTTTGCTACTCAAATTCTGTGGACTTATCTGGAGCACATTTAGCCTGTTGATTTGCTAGATGATTAGTCTTTAATGTCTTAAAATAATTAGGATGTCTATTACCTGTATTTCTATTATTTGAGGAGATAAGGACTATTAAAATCAATGGATGGCTTCTGTTGAGGCAAGTGTCATTGCCATTAAAAAACAGTGGCAGATTATTTCCCTCTTTGATATAGGAAATAAACCCATCCAACTGCAATACCACAAAAATGGAGCAGTTTTTACTCTGGGTGGCAGGAAACCAACCCTGTTTCTGGTGGTGGGATACAAAGGACTGTAATTATTGTCTACCCAGCTGAGCAATGGGGCCCTTTTATCCGCATGGGTCCACGTA
Organism: Tarsius wallacei; assembly: GCA_963574415.1. NCBI lineage: Eukaryota > Metazoa > Chordata > Mammalia > Primates > Tarsiidae > Tarsius > Tarsius wallacei. The sequence goes on along the minus strand of CAUYQG010075684.1, from coordinate 25,195 downwards.
GAGCAGGCAGCTCAGGCTGTAACTCTGGGACCTGCAGTGGATCTTCATCATATTGATTTGTTTCCATGCAGTTAAATTATTGACCAGATATTTGCAGAGGACATACTGTACGCCAGGGATTGTACTAGGTGATTTCACATACAACTTATGTAGTCCTCATGACAATACCATTGGGGCAAGTACTGTTTCTTCACAGCAAGGCCACTGAGACTCTGGTATGTTCAGTATGGCTATTCTCCTGTTTTTTTTTTTTTGTTTTTTTTTTTTTAGGTACGATCTTGAGATTACCTGGAACAGCCTCTGATGTTTCCTCAAAAAAAAAAAAAAAAAAAAAAAGGCAACACACCAGGTACCTGGTCCACTTTCAGGGGGAGAGAGAGCCAGCTAGAAGCCCAAACTTCACCTGCATGCAACTTACTTAAGTGTAGTAAATCCTCTCTGGTGCCCCACAGCTATAAAATAAATAAAATAAGTAAAATAAAATAACTAAAGGATAATAAAATAATGAAATGAAATGAAATAAAATGGATACATATGCCTGGCTCTGGAAGAGAGGAACCATATTTCCCTCTGGTTCTTTGCCAGCATACTGTGACTTGGCAGCTCTGTCTGTGGGCTCTCTTCTCTGCTTCTCGTGAATTGGCTTCTTTTCTCTTTTTACTCTGACCATCTTTTGTCCTGAGAGCTCCTGAGTTCTCAGTTTCTGAGTTCTCGTACGTCAGACTCGAGGTTACCAAGCACAGCCCTGTCCTACCACAAGCCATCCTTTCGGCTTCCATATATAACAACCCAGTTTAGTTTCTTGAAAAACAGGATCATTTTGGCTCAGCCACTTTCCCCCTGCTTAATAAGTTACTTAAACACGTGTTGTTTGTCGATTGGCCAGGTGCCTACCTAGCTGTGTTTCGACAGCTCTGGCCTCCACAATGGATTATGTAGGAAGTGTGACCACTCTGGGCTGCTCTTTTTGCAAAGACTGTGAGTAGAATCGCTTTTCTTGTAGTGGGAGTGGTAAGTGGCATGACTGATTTGTCTAGACCCTTTAGATATCATGGAGTACACATTGCAACTACGGTCTACATCAATGGCTTAACATCATGAGACATACTATGTTTGATCTTGTAAACCAGTATGTGGGTCCAAGTAGATAGCGTGTGTGTCTCAAACAAAAGTTTTACAAAGCAGGAATAATCCTTGATATTTGCAATATGTTGTGGTATTTTCTGTTCTGTTACATTTAAGTAGATAATGATCAGTCCATAGTAAGGTAGATTTTATTTTGCCATTCACTAAGAGTTTATCATTTGTCACTTGCACAATGCTATTATCTGACTCAAAAATTCACTTGTTTTCCACTGAATTGTAGTGTATGTGCCCACAAAATAAGCCTAAAACCCAGCCTTCTCTCCAGGAACTTAGAATCTCGTTCAGAAGACAATAGAAATGAAATTTATTTTATTGTCATTACTATTATTATTAATTAATTAATTTTTGTCTGGCTCTCACTTGATTGCCCAGGCTGGAGTGCAGTGTGGCACAATCATGGCTCAACCTCCTGAACTCAGGTGATCCTCTTGCCTCAGCCTTCCCAGTAGCAGGAACTACAGGCGTGTACCACCATGCCTGATTAAGTCTTTGATTTTTTTGTAGAGATGAGATCTTGCTATGTTGCCCAGGCTGGTTTCGAACTCCTGGACTCAAGTGATCCTCTTGCCTCGGCCTCCCAAAGTGCTGGGATTACAGGTGTGAGCCACTGAGCCCAGCCCAAAATAATGTTTTTGAAAGTATGTAGGATGGAATGCAAAAGTGAATGACACAGATAAAAATCATAGACAGCAGTGAATTGAAAGTCAAGAATGTTCTGTCTGTAGGTTGTGACTTAAACTAGGTGAGCCCATCGGGCAGAAGAGTAGGAAATAAAAGTAGTGCAAGTACAAATGGCTTGAATAAATCTTGATGTACAGACAAAGGGATGCAGAAAGATGGCAATTCTGTGTCAGTTTCTCAGATCTCTGTACAGTAAGATAATTCCTGTTCAGTGACACCACGCATGCTTCACACATCTAATGTGAAGCGTCCATTTGGTAACTCTCTTACCTATTTTTCTGAAACAGGTTTTGCTCGGGTTAGAATATTACTGCAAACCTCGGAAATGAACTTCAGTGTCATTGCTGTTCTAAGTCACTTATTGTTTTGGAGTTTGTCATTTCTGTCTACCAACGACTTTACAAAAATAACAAGCAAAAATAAAATAGCAACTCAGATGTTGGCACTGCCTTTAGAAACAGGTGTTCTCTTCTGCAAGAGAGGTCCCGCAAACCTGTTCTGCCTCCCTCAGCCCCTTGACTCATACCTTCACTATGTGTCAGTGGCGTCATTCCCAGTAATGCCGACCCTAGCCAGGCCTTCCTCCTTCTTTATCTCTCATACTTGCAGATCTGCTTGTCATCACTCATTTTCAACACTGCCTCATAAGCCATGGCTCAGTTTGGACTTGACTAAAATCAATCTATCTTTCTTTCTGTCTTTCTTTCTTTCTTTCCTTCCTCCCTCCCTCCCTCCCTCCCTTCCTCCCTCCCTTCCTTCCTTCCTTCCTTCCTTCCCTCCCTCCCTTTCTTACTTCCTTTCTCTCCCTTCCTTCTCTCCTTCCTTCCCTCCCTCCCTCCTTCCTTCCTTCCTCTGTCTCTTCCTCCCTTCCTCCCTTTCTCTCTCTCTCTCTCTCTCTCTCTCTCTCCCCCCCCCACCCTCTGTCTCTCTCCCTCTCTCTCTCTCTCTCTTTTGACAGGGTCTCACTCGGTTTCCAGGCCGGACTGCAGTGGCATAGTCATAGCTCACTGCAGCTTTGAGCTCCTGGGTTCAAGAGATTCTCCTGCCTCAGCCTCCTGAGTAACTGGGACTACAGGTGTGTGCCACTATACTCGGATAATTTTTTATTTCTTGTAGAGATGGGGTCTCACTATGCTGCCCAGGCTGATCTTGAACACCTGAGCTCAAGTGATCCTCCCGCTTCAGTCTCCCAGAGTGCATTATAGGCATGAGCTACCATGCCTGGGCTAAAATTTTTCTTTCTTACTGTCTTTCTTTACCTTAGCTTATTTCTGTCTTTTGTCTACTGGTGGTCATCTTTTGTTTCTCTGATTTTCCTTTTCAGCAACAAGAAAGAAGTACAGGTATTATTGACATTCTTAAACAATTTTACTTGTCTGTGCTACATGTTTTCTTTCTTTTTTTGACAGAAGACATTGAAAAATATTTTAGTTTTTGTTATTCAAAATGTTGCTTTAATTACAAAGCCAAAATATGTTTATTCTAGAAGAATCAGAAAGTACCCTAGATAAAAAGAGGAAAATAAAAATGAGTTGAAATTCCTCTCTTCATTTAATCATTATTGACATTTTGGTACATAACTTTTCAGATTTTTAAAAGTTTAATGTGTATATAGAGATTGGTTTTAAAGCAAAAATTCAATAATACAGTAATAATTTTTGTGCTTTCTTTTTTTTTAAAACAATGTTGTAAATATATTTTCATGTTATTAAATCTGCTGTCTTGTAACTGGGTTTTTTTTTCTCTTAACAATGTTACAAAGTTCCATGTCATTAAGCTTTCTTTTACAACAACCTTTATAAAGCCCACATACTATTTCATCAAATAAATGGATGTTTGTGTTGGTTCTTTCAACCAATTTTCTATTGTTCATCATTAAATTGTTTCTAATTTTTCAATTCAAAATTCACAGTTAAAAGCTACGTTCTTTAAAACATTATTTTTGAATTATAGAAGTAATACCAATACATTCTCCTTATTAAAAAAATGAAACATAACAGTTAAGACTGAAAATGACTTTGACTTGGCCACCACTCCCAACCCCTCAACTGCAAACCAGTTTTTAGTCTGGTCTCTTCCTTAGTATTTTATTAAATATCTCAGTTTTAAAAATACTTGTTAATCTTGTATTAAGTAATTTATAGAATTACCCTTGTAGCTTGACATTATTCCATTTCTTCCTTATGTGTTGTTAGCATTGTGTGTATTTTTCAGCTTATTTTCTCTTGTAAACTGCTGAGAGATATATGAGAATTATCTCTCACACATGTGGAGGGTACAGAATGAGTAACTGTTGGTCCAGGCTCAGTAGCCCACAGGGGAGAACGCAGGTTAGTGAGCGCCACGAGCAAAAGAGAGGAATTTGTTTAGTGGGAGAAATGTCAGGACTAATCAACAAGTTAAATGAGCAGAGAACCCCGCTGACAGCTTGGCTTTCACTCCCAGCTGAAGCCAGGAAGCCAGTGAGAGATGCGGTTTCTGGGGCATTCAAGGGGAGGAACTTAGGGGAAGAGTAGCTACAGATTACAGCTCTCAAAAAACTCTCAAGTTTTTGAAGTTCGTGTGCTCCCGTTATTGAGAACTCAGACTTTGGGGGTGGACAGGCAGGCCTAGGTTTGAATCTCAGCTTTGCCACTTAATAGGGTTAATGCCTTAACTTTTGCATGTCTTTTTTTTTTAACTTGTAAACTGGGGATAGGAATACCTTTCTTGCAGAGTTGCTATAAGGCTTAGATACACGAGAAGACTAGTTCCAGGTGCATGGTAAGCAGCTGGGAAATAAGGACCAGTAGGAAGTGTGAATCAGGAATTGGCGTAATGTCGGTAGCCAGCTAGTGAGGGCTGGCTGCAGAAGAAGGAATGCGTGTTATCTTCTAAATCGTAGGAAGCACAGCAGTTTATTCCTTTACTTTTAATTACCTCTCTGTTTGTGGTCTGTATTCTCAGCCTCGTTTCTGTATTGGAATAATTTGGGTTCATTCAGAAGTCCTGGCTCTGTCTGTAGAGGGTGACGCAGGCCTAGGGGAGCAAAAGACTCAAGCCCTGGCCTGCTTTATCTGAGTTTGCCATCATCTTAGTAAACCTGATGTTCCCTGTGTGAGGCTGAGTGCTTACTGTTTCTTGAGATCCAAGAATTGTGGTGAGGATTATAGAATTAAGCGTAACAACAGTAGATCACAGAGATTAGTTTTTGAACAAATGAATTAGGTCACTGGCACATTACTTGACATATTTTTAAATTAAGCATATGATTTTATTAAACGTGCCATTATTTCCTTCCTTCCTTCCTTCCTTCCTTCCTTCCTTCCTTCCTCAGTCCCTCCATCCCTCTATCCCTTCCTTTCTCCCTCCTCTCTCCTCCCTTCCCTCCCGGCCTTCCTGTCTTCTTTCCTTTCTTTCTTTTCCTCTATTTACCCACCACTCCCCAAAAGAATGATTCCATCTTGCAATTATATCCAGGCTTTGCTTGAATAGACCTCTGGCCCTTTGCAACTGGGACCCTGAGGCAGCTTATAGCTTAGGTAAAGCCATGTCCCAGAACCTTTTCCTGAGACATGGCATGGGGCTGGAGAGAGCCTATGAGGGGTCTGGTGACAGAGGGCTTTATTTCTGGACCCTGGCAGACTTTTCATTTCAAGGACTACAAACATACTCTTAAGTTGCCGCTGTTCCCATGTTATTTACAGTCAAAGAACTCTAGCTCATTTGTGATTCAGAGACGATTCGGGTTGCATTAAGTCTGTAGAAAGGGCCTGGGAGTGATTGTGTCCGGTGGTACAATTGTACTTTCCAATCCCTTCCCACTTGAGCTCTTGAGAAAAGAAACCCGTGAGTAGGGAATCGCCAGTCGGCTTGAATAACCAGCTTATTTTCAGCAAGTGAGTAAACTCTGGCAAATTTAAAGGTCTTAATTCAAATGGGTATTCAGTGTAAGTTAGTGCTTTGTGGAGTCAATGTTGGATTATAAATACCTGATGTGATATATATATGTATATATGTATGTATGTATGTTTTTGAATTGTGCGGTACATGTGAGGACTTACTACATAAGTAAATTGCAGGTAAGGTTTGGGTTTCTAGTGAGCCCTCTCTCCCTCTGGTAGTGGACATGGTACCCAGTGGGTGATTGTGTGCCCCTTATCTCCCCTTCCAGCCTTCCCCACTAGCGGTGCCCAGCGTGGATTTTTCCTGCCTTTGTGATCACATGCCGAATGTTTAGGGCCCACTTACAAGGTACAACATGTGATATCAGCTTTTTGTTTCCGCAATAGTTCACTAGAATGACGGTCTCCAGCTGCATCTGTGTTGCTACAAAGGACATGCTCTGCTTTTCTTGATGACTAGGGGATGTATTTTTAACTGGCTACATATCTGAGTCTTTTGGTCAGTCAGTCTTTGGGGTCCTCTCCTTCTGTTTTACCTGGTTGGTGGGGAAAAATAGAAGGAATGCACATTCACATCTTATCTAGAAATAATCTCAAGTCATGGAGGGCCTGAGAACATATCCCTGTTTACCTGACAGTGATGATCTGATCAGCCAAGAGACTGGTGCTTTAATCTTGGTTCTCTCCACAGATGTGGGACTGGCTCTATCCATAGATAGTTCTGTGTAGATGGCAATATAAGGGCTCTATTTGGAACTTAGAGAACTTAGCTTATAACTTATTCCTGTTAGTAGAGTCAAAGACCAAGAAATTTTACACAGAATGCATGACTTTCCTGATACAGTTCTCTGCAAGGTGTAGATGCTGAGTGTAACTGTGGTGTGGACAGTAATGAACTCATTGTCTAAAGCTTGTCTGTTTCTTTATAAGATATTCATGTGAGAAGCTTAGACTTACACTTTGTCTTAATTTGGGCTACTATATCAAAATACCATAAACTAGGTAGCTTATAAACAACAGAAATTTATTTCTCACAGTTCTGGAGGCTGGGAAGTCCAAGGTCAAGGCAGATTTGGTATCCGGTGAGGGTTGCTGTCTGTCTCATAGACAGTGCTTTCTTGGTGTCTTTACATGGTGGAAGGGGTAAGGGGTTTCTCTGGGGCCTATTTTGTAAAGGCATTAATCCCATTCATGGAGCTGAAGCCTAATTACCTCCTAAGTGGCTCCACCCCCTAATCATCACCTTGAAGCTTAGGATTTCAACGTATGAATTTAGGGGATCATAAACATACAAACATTCAGACCATAGCACAAGGTGTTCAGAAGGAAACTGGCACAGATTTTAGATGGAGTATCTAATAGTTAACTTTTTGTTCTATACTTCAGGGCGCTCACCTTTTTATAAATTTCGTAATCTATGTTTTGGTTCTAACTAGACAATATCATAGCTATAGAAGTATATTGTAGTGGTCTTTATTAGGCCTAGCCAGTAGTTAATTTCTGTTTCACTTGCACACACAAAATATATCAGTTGTAAAGATCACAGGTCAGGAATTTCAGCATGGATTACAGCAGTAAATATATAGTTTACAATTATGAATTTAACATTAGTGGGTTCTCCACCTTTGCTATCTTGACAAGCCACAGAGATATGCTCGTATTTTTTTAACGTGTCAGAACTGTAGTCTTGCACATTCTGTTGTTTTATTTGAATTAATTTTTATTCACTTAAAATTTTGAGGATATTAACGTGTGCTAATACTTCCTCTTAAAAGTCCAAAACCTGCCATGGGCAGTTTTGAACATTTTAGTGAATTCGTTAGATTATACAAAATCAAGAACCCTAAATTGAATCCAGTTCTGACAGCTTTATTAAACTGCTTTTGCAATTCTACTTGTTGTGACATGTTTAATAAGACATTTAAGGCAGCGAGGAATAAGAAAGTTCAAAGGAGGTTGCTTCGGCTGGCTGTTTGTTTAAAGGAATGTTGGTTTGTCTGTGTGCACCCCTTTATAACAGCTGGAGTAACCAATATGAAACGTATATTTTAAAAATGAAAAAAGAGTCTGGGCATGGTGTCTCATGCCTGTAGTCTCAGCACTTTGGGAGGCTGAAGCAGGAGGATTGCTTGAGCCCAGGAGTTTGTGATCAACTTGGGCAGCATAGCAGAGCTCATCTCTACAAAAAAAATCCAAAAATTAGCCGGATGTGGTGGTGTGTGTTTGTAGTCCCTTCTACTCGGGAAGCTGAGGTAGAAGGATCGCCTAAGCCCAGGAGGTTGAGGCTGTGGTGAGCCATGATTGTGCCACTGCACTCCAGCCTGGGTGACAGAGTGAGACTCTGACTCAAAAAAACAAAAGCAAACAAACAAAAAAACAACCTGGGCCTTCAAGTGATTTTTATTTAAATAGACTGATAAAGTCACTGTTTCACTGTTTTTGAATTTGAAAATTCTCAGAGCTATTTCCTATTAAAAACTTTGTACACATTCTTTCTCCTTTCCTTCTTTTTCTCCCTGCCTGCTCTCTTGTTTATTTCTACTTACTATTACGTGCCTGTACTCTCATTGTCTCTTCTCTGCCTTCTGCCAGTCTTCTTGGGGCCCCCTTTTCAGATTACTTTCTCTCATTCCTTGGTTTCGTGTCTCCACATTCCTCAGTCTCTGAAATCATCTCGCCTGTTCAGGACCATCTGCCTCCTGGCACCTGCCAATGCAGAGTTGATGGTGGAAGGAGGCCTCAGGTAGACACAATGATTCCCTGGGCTCGGGAGGAAGAACCTTGGTGGGGCTTGTTCTGTTACAGCTATGGAAGGGCAAGGCGGGAGGACAGGCAGCGAGGGACAGGCCTGGGAGCAGCCGCCTGGCCGCCAGCCATGAGTTGCTGCTTTGCCATAACTCTCTAGAGCAAACTTCCAGGCTCCGTGAAGGTTCTGCACTTCAGTATTCTTAAAATAATCCAAGAATTCTTCCTGAAATATCTCTTTTCTAGACAGCAGTTTTGTATGAGCCACTGGTTCCTATGGGTGACTTTTTGGTTAAAGGGATATTTTACCATTTGTCATATTAGTATTATTTAAAGATGATAATTCTGCTCAGTAATACTGTATCTTTTTCAGAACTACCTTTTCTTCCCCCTCAAGAGTACAACTAGGGAATTTTCTCCCTTTTTAGATAAGCTGAAGTACTCTTAATCCCTCAGCAAACAAGCTGTCATCTTTGCAGGTCTCTAAGCCCAGGTGTTTCATTCTCTTCCCTTTAAGATTTTTGGGTCTGAACCCCATTTGGATGGAGATGCCACTAGCATGGAAATTCTGCTGGTGACCTCACCTGCCAAGACTGTTGGGCAAGGCACCTTGTATCCATCTGCCAGGACTTTGTGTCAGGCAGGCAATCCTACGGAATTTCTGCTCAGGGTTAACCAAAGGCAGCTGTTCTGCAGGGTTTAATTCTTCTAGCCAATCTCCCCCCTTATTAAAATGTATGAAGAAACTTCTGTAGCCTTCTTGCTGACAGGTTGACCCAGGGTCAGGATGGCAGGTAGGGCTAAGAATATTCCATGATATAGGTGGACCAAGAAAAACACATGGAAACTGCTGCAGATCTAGCATTCAGAGGAGCCTTAGTGATGATTGCTCAACCCTAGAAATGGGGTCCCTTTCATAGAGAGCAGAGGGTCCCTAACCCATATAGTATCATGACTAAAAGCATGAACCCCGGAGTTCAACAGGCATTGATGAGCATCCTGGCTTTGCTAACTATTACTTGTGTGCTGTTGTATCCTAAGCCTCAGTTGTTATCCCCATCTGTGAAATGGGTTAAGAACAGTATCAACTTTCTAGAGTTTTCATAAGGATTCAATAGGAAAAGTGGTATAAAACACTTAGCATATTTCCTGGCATGTGATAAATGTCTAGTAAATGATTGCTGATTTTACTGTTGATTTAGGACTCTTTCTACGCGACAATACTGCGTTCTAACATGTGCCAAAAAACAAATTAAAGACAGTAACATGTATTTGTCTTCATTTCCATGACAGTCTTCATTCTCTTCCCTTTAAGATTTTTGGGTCTGAACCCCATTTGGGTGGAGATGCCACTAGTATGGTAGAGAGAATAGTACACCAGTGGACTTCACACTAGGGTATGCACCATACCTGTAGGTTCACGAAGATTTTGCAAGGATGGACAGGAACAGTTTTGCTTTGAGTCAGGATCTCACTCTGTCACCCACGCTGGAGTGCGGTGGCATGATCACGCCTCACTGCAGCCTCAACCTTCTGGGCTCAGGCGATCCTTCCTCCTCAACCTTCCGAGTGGCTGGGACTATAGGAGCATATGATCATGCCTGGCTAATTGTTTTGTTTCATTTTGTAGAGATGAGGTCTCACTCTGTTGCCCAGGCTGGTCTTGAAATCCTGGACTCAAGCAATCCTCCTGCCTTGGCCCCTCCCAAGGTGTTGGGATTACAGGTGCGAGCCACCATGCCCAGCCAGGACAGTTTTAAGGATACCATTTTCCATATCCCCCATTTATGGGCTCTCTTTTCTGAAACTAAGACTGCGTCTGCAAAGTGTTATGGCAGGTCATCTTTCCCACCTCCTCTCTCACAATTGCCCTGTTGCTATTTCACTATAGAGAGGCATCTCTCTCTCTTATCTCAGATCTTGCCACAGTGGCATATTCCCAGGTGTAAAATCACTGGGGTCCCAGATGAAGGGGCTCAGTTTGAAATACTGGTTTTAGCAAAGCCTTCTTTAATTAAGGCACCACAAAAACCCCTCTCGGTAAGACATGCTTTTTCACTAAAATTTTACTTTTAGTGGTTGATGCATGAAAATTAGAAATATTTGTGTTGTTTTGAACACAGGTTATTAATGATATTTGTGGTGATGATACAGTCCGGGGGGATCTTTTCACTTAAAGCTGGATGGTCATGAGAAACTTGAGAAAATTAAATTTAAAAACTTTTTTTTTTACATCAAAGTATGCTAAAGTGAGTGAGCAGTAAGAGATCCTCACACATAGAATTATATTACATTAAGAAATAAAAAATTACGTATGCACAATGGAATATTATGCAGCCATAAAGAAGGACAAACATACGGACTTCGCAGCAACTTGGATGGATTTAGAGTCTATCATACTCAGTGATTTATCACAGAAACAAAGAACAGAGTACCACATGTTCTCACCCATAAGTGGACCTTGAACAATTATCATAATACTATAAGAAAGAGATTGGCAGTCGCAGGAAACTGCCGGGGACGGAGGGGGGGATGGAATTGGCAGTTGAGGGAAACTGTCAGGGGAGGGAGAGGCACATCTCATCAACAAGGGTACCTGCATAATGAACATTTGTGAACCTGACCCTGAATTGTACCCCACATTTTTAAAATAAAGAAGGAAAAAAAAGAAAAAAGAAATTTGGGAGGGAAATTGACATAGAAATGTGATTTCAAGGAGAAAGAAGAATAATACAAAAACTGTTAAGGAACATTTACTTTTAAATCTAATCTGGTGGTTACCAAATTATTATGGATTTCATATGTTATTGGATAAATGTAAAGGTGTATAGTAACACATTTAAAAATGCTCAGATTTATAATTAATAGGAGGATATATTTTTTATTCTTTAAAAAGCATTAAAATTTCTTTTGTACTATTAAAAAAATTAGATGTCAATTTAAGAATGGTCTGGGAGAACATGGTTTTAACATTTTTTTCTGAGGAAGTATCACGGCAAAAATGCCTGAAGACCTTTTTATATTTTATTACTATTAATTTCTGACAAAGACCAGCCTCGGTGGCTCAGCCTGTAATCCCAGCACTTTGGGAGGCCAAGACGAGTGGATTGCCTGAGCCCGCAGGTTCGAGACCCACCCAGGCAACTTAGTGAGACCTTGTCTCTACAATAAATAAAAAATTAGCTGGGTGTGGTAGCGCACACCTGTAGTTCCGGCTACTTGGAAGGCTGAGGCGGAAGGATAGCCGGAGACCAGCAGGTCGAGGCTGCAGTGGCCAGGAGCGTGCCACTGCACTCCCGTCTGTCCCACAGAGTGAGACTCCAACTCCAACACCAAAAAGAAAAAAAATTCTGACATGTAGGGGAAGCACCTTCTTTCTTACAGCTCTTGTTTCTCTTAAGTGCAGGATTTAGTTAGTTTTTTACACATGCCTTACCTTTTGCTAATTTAACCTTTGATTGAAAAACTTGAATGTCTGTCATATGCCATGCTCAGTACCAAGTGTACCAGAAGAGACAACGGGTTTTGCCTTTGAGGAGTTCAATGGTCAGCCTCCACTTGGTGGTTTAGAAACTGATTTTTTTTTTTTTTTTTTTTTTTTGAGGCAGGGTTTAGTCTGTTACCTAGACTGGAATGCAGTGGCACAATCATAGCTCATCACAGCATCAGCCTCCTGGGCCCATGCGATCCTTCCACCTCAGTTTCCCTAGTAGCTGGGACTACAGATGCAGTCCCCACACTTGGCTAATTTGTTGATTTGTTGATTTTTTATTTATTTTTTTGAGTTGGAGTCTCACTGTGTTGTCCAGGCTGGAGGGCAGTGGCATGCTCATAGTCACTGCTGCCTCGTCCCCGCTGGGCTCCGGTGATCCTTCCACCTCAGCCTTCCAAGTAACTGGAGCTACAGAAACATGCCACCACGCCCGACTAATTTTTTGTGGTTTATTGTAGAGACGAGGTCTCATCAAGTTGCCCGTAGAGATGAGGTCTCATTGTGTGTTTCAAACTCCTGGACTCAAGCGATTCTTCCACCTTGGCCTTCCTAAGTGCTGAGATTATAGGCGTGAATCACTGTGCCTGGCTAGAAACTGAATGATTATGGGCGCTGTGGCAATCAAGTAAAAATGTGTGGCAGTTAAGATAGAATTACAGGAATTCAACCAACAATACCACTACATTACTCCAAGTATGGTGCTTGTGTATGTGGTTATGCAATGGGACCTACAAAGAAGCTTCTCAGGTTAACATCTTTATTTGTCAAAGTTAATATATTAAGAAGAGTGCTGAAATTTGGGCAGTGGAAGGGTACTTTGTTCTCTTGTTTGATTGCATTTTTATAAAGAGCATTGATATTCCATGGAGTCTTTTGTGGAAAATAGTGTTAAAATTACTTTCTTGGTATGTGATCTTGGATGGTAAATTCTCAAAGTGAAGAGTTCATTTTCTTTATTATTAAATTTCTTTATTTATGATTTGGGAGATTAATTTGATATATATTTTAGGAATACCCAGAAGTATTACTATAGCAGAAAAGCTCAACTTGATAGGATTGTATTCTGGATACTTTTTACTTCTTCAGTGTTGAATTATGCTAATTTATTCATATGATTAACTGTTATTTGAAGGTTTTGAGAACCAAAAATTAACATGTGTGACTTCAACATTTTATATAACTTCTCTTCATTCATTTTTGAAAGGCATAGACTTACTCCTTACATACTAAAGAAAGTGTTTGTTAAAGTAAATGAGGTCAACTCTGTTTTGCTTTTTTCCCCTAGGTGAAAAGAAATGGACTATCTCAGACGGTGAGCCAGGAGGAGAGAAAGAGACAAGAGGTATGTTTCTGAGCAGATACTTCAAGCTGAAAGTGTGCCTGTGTGTGTCTGCTCTTTTCTTTCTTTTCTTTGAGTCGGGGTCTTCCTCTGTCACCTAGGCTAAAGTGCAGTAGTACGATCACAACTGATTGCAACTTTGACCTCCTGGGCTCAGCAATCCTTCTACTTTAGTCTCCCAAGTAACTGGGACTACAGGCACGTGTCACCACATCCAGCTAATTTTTAATTTTTTTGTAGTGATAAAATCTTGTTATGTTGCCCAGGCAGATCTTGAACTCCTGGGCTCAAGCAGTTCTCCCACCTTGGCCTCCTGACATGCAGGGATTACAGTTGTGAGCCACCAGCTAATTTTCAAAAATTCTGACCAGGCATGGTGGATTACACCTGTAATCCCAGCATGTTGAGAGGTCAAGGTGGGAAGATCTCTTGAGCCCAGGAGTTCATGACCAGCCTGAGCAACATGGTGAGACCTCTCCTCTACAAAAAAAAATTTAAAAAATTAGCTGAGTGTTGTGGCATGCACCTGTAGTCCCAGATACTTGGGAGGCTGAAGTGGAAGGATCACCTGAACCTAGAAGACTGAGACTGTGCTGATCCGTGATTGTGCCACTGCACTCTAGCCTGGGCAACAGAATGAGACCCTATCTCAAAAACAAACAGATAACACACACACACACACACTCACGCACAAATAAAAATTATTTTAGAGTCAAGGTCTTGCTGTGTTGTGTCCAGGGTGGTCTTAAACTCCTGACGTCAAGTGATTCTCCCACTTCAGCCTCCCAAGTAGCTGGACTTACAGGTGTGAGACACCACACCCAATGACATAATTTCCTTTAGTTTGCTTTATGTTATATTTCTTGGAGATAATTGCATTGATTGAATAGAATTACACAAGATACAGGTTAAATGAGACTCTTAATGTTCTTACTCTTTGCTCTTCAAATAGTTACATCACTTAATTACCTGGAGCACAACTGAGGCTAGACCAGCACATTTAAGTGAGACCCACATTCCTAATTTAACAGATGCTGAAAAAGGAGATGTTAGCCTACGCAACTTAGCGAGATATCATCTCTGTAAAAATAAAAAAAAAAATTAGCTGGATATGGTGGCACATGCCTGTAGCCCCAGGTATTTGGGAGGCTGAGGTGGAAGAATCATCTGAGCCCAGAAGGTTTTGGCTGTGGTCAGTCATGATTGTGTCACTGCCCTCCAGCCTAGACCCCGACTCAGAAAAAAAAGGAGTTGAGGTTAGCACTTCTCTCCTGAATTATCAAATGTGGACCACTCATCAGCAGCTGGTTGTCCACCTGCTTGTGCCTTCCCTGCTCCCACCCAGCCTCAGTGCCCTGTGCTCTTTGGGGTAAGGACTTGAAAGGGTGGAGCCCTAGAGATGAGGGTAATGAGGGCAGTGTGACTAGGGAGTCTCCAGGAAGGATTCAAATCTCAGGCCTGCCTTCTCCCTGAATGGCCATTTCTAGAGGACCTGTATTTGGATTTGTTAAGGAGCTAGGTGAATTCCTTCCACAGGGCGTTGGTGTCTGCCCACCTACGTGGGTTGGCATTTCTTCAGTAACACTTGTCAGGAAAACCACTGCGTACCTGACACCAAGAGTTTCTGCAGAGGGTCCTTTGCTCTTTCTTGAGACACTGATGAGAGTGGAAGGGGTGGCTTGTTGAACGTGGATGGAATTACTTTCAGTTGTATGAGTTTACATGAAAGAATTCCTGTGGCCAATAAGAACCTTTTGAGGGTAGGTACAGCCATGCCAGAGTATTTGTGGTTATTGACTGCAAATTAGTTGGATTAAAACATAGGGAGAGGCCAGGTACGGTGGCTCATGCCTGAAATTTCAGCACCTTGAGAGCCTGAAGTGGAAGGATCACTTGAGCCCAGGAGATCAAGACAAGCCTAGGCAATATAGCGAGACCTTGTCTCTACAAAACATTAAAAAATTAACCAGGCATGGTAGCATGCACCTGTAGTCCCCACTACTTGACAGGCTGAGGCAGGAGGATCTCTTAAACCCAGGAGGTCAAGGCTGCAGTGAGCTGTAATCATGCCACTGCACTCCAGCCTGGGCGACACAACAAGACCCCAACTCAAAAGAGAGTGGGGAAAAAAAAAGGAAGCAATGTATTTGTGAGAAATTTTCTCTGAATTCTATGTGAGGACCATAAATCCTTATTGTCCCTGAAGCAGCATGCTTTGAAAGCAGGGTTGCAGGAGATGACCCCAAAGGTTAATGAATGTCACGGTGAGATTTTATGGCGTGACCTACTTCCTTCCATAGATTCTACCCCTTGGCAAAGACATGACCTCAGGATGTGATACCAAGTCATCTAAGTGCTCTCATTCTTTCCTGTGTACACAACGGACCATGATTATTTCTTGTGATTTGGGTATATGTACCTTATATAAAGACAGTTGCTTGGTGATGCAATTTTCTTTTCTTTCTTTCTTTTTTTTTTGGAGAGCAGGATTCATTGAGAGGACAGAAGAGCTCCCATAGTGGGAGGAGACCCTAAGTGGCTGCCCAGTGGTGGTACAACTTTCTTAATGCTTATCTTTTTGTACTTTTCAAGATACTGTGTAATTCTCATAACAGAATTTTGAGAGCTATATTTGGTCCTTCAATTAAAAGAATTAATAGTGTATTTCTTTTTCCTTTGTCCCAGGCTATCTTTGAAGTCATATCCTCTGAACATTCATATTTACTCAGCTTGGAGATCTTGATACGAATGTTTAAAAATTCTAAAGAGCTGAGCGATACAATGACTAAAACCGAAAGGCACCATCTTTTCTCCAATATTACAGATGTCTGTGAGGCAAGCAAAAAGTAAGTGTGCTTCACTTTGCCTTTGGTCCTACCAAAATGTTGCATACTAATAAGCACCTTGTTATCTGTAAAGGAAGGCATTTAGGGTTATAAAGTCTCTTGTCCATTGAACTGGTTTTTGTCTTTACTCCCTGAAATACATTTTAAGATATGTTTCAAGTTTGATGTATAGGCAGATACTCAATATGTAGTAATTGTCACAGCAGACAGCTGTCTGAGATCGCTTCATTCTTTCCTTCTGGTTACATCAAGGAGAGAGTCTTGGTTTTGTGCTTGTCTGTGGTACTAGTCCGTTTTAGTCAAGATTACTCCCTTGTACTATTGCGATTCATGTTCAGGTCCTGCTTATGAGTGAGAACATATGGTATTTGGGTCTTTGTTTCTGTGACAGAGCACTAAGTATGATTGTCTCCAACTCCATCCAATTTGCTACAAAGTTCATGATTTTTTCCTTCTTTATGTTTGCGTAATATTCCATTGTGTATATATATATGTACCACATTTTCTTTATGGGAAGGAAGAGGGTGGCACGTAACAACACAAAGGGTACCTGGTCCTAAACCAGGGAAAGTGAGGGTCAGTTGGAGACGAAAACTTCACTTGCATGTAGATTACCTATGTACTGAATCCTGACTTGTACCTCACATCTTTATAATAAAGTTAAAAAAAAAAAGAGTAGGCCTTAGACTTAGTCTTCTGTAGGGCAGTATTTGACTAGAATATAATAATATTTTATTTTCATTATATTTAAGGGTTTTTGTGCTTGACTTTTTGTTATGAAAAGTAGATAAAATCATATAACAAATTTTATACAATCAAAACATATATACAATCATTGTTTCTTTGATGATTTTCATTTTGTTTAATTTTTGTGTGTATGTAATAGATTCACATTTTAAATTCCAAAGACACAAAAGTTCTGTAGCAAAAATATGATTTATATACTGTTTCCTGGCCACTAGAACGACAAGAGTCAGCATTTGCTTTCCTGGTGTATCTTTTTAGAAATAGCTTATGATTATGTAAGAAAATATATTTATATATTCCTTTTTTTACCTAAATTATAGCATACTATACACATTGTTCTCTTCCTTTTCATTTTTTTAAACCTGTGTCCTCAAGATCGTGACATATCTGTACATTAAATTTTTCCTTGGGTTTTTTAAAGCTTTTTCTTTGCAATTATTTGTGGAGAAATCAAGTCATTTGTTCTGCAGTATTTCCCAGGAGGTATACAATGTATGGATGGTGATCAATGCCA
Source organism: Tarsius wallacei (assembly GCA_963574415.1). Taxonomy (NCBI): domain Eukaryota; kingdom Metazoa; phylum Chordata; class Mammalia; order Primates; family Tarsiidae; genus Tarsius; species Tarsius wallacei. The sequence continues at coordinate 7,800 of CAUYQG010075684.1, read as the reverse complement.
GATTCATTAATTCACTAAGGATTGTGAAATGATGTTATTTTAATGTATCATTCTTTATTCATTCTATTAGCTGGAATGTTCCTACAAAAGGAAATGTACATCTATTAATGCATCCAATGGCAAAGTTCAAGTTATTTTATTTAATGATGCTGAAATTATTCCATCTTTGATCTTAATGACTTTTTATCATTTCCTTGCTATATGGTATTGAGGTTAAAGGATCACATTTTATAATTCCTGCTCCAGGCCTGGCGTCAGCCATCTCCCCAAAGAGCTTTAGTGTCTTTTGAAATCAAGTGATATTTTAAGACCTCAATGTGAATGCTAAAGGTGCTTGTTTATTGCTAAGTGATTGTAAGCTATTTCAGTGGATAACCAGAAAAAAAAAATTCCTAATTCATCTCTATAAAACAAGTTATATCTTCGAAGAAACCTGTAGTTAACCACAAACTCATCAGAATATATATATTAAATATGTGAGGGTAACCCCTTCGGTTCTCCTCCCACTGTGGGAGCTTTTCTGTCCTTTCAATAAATCTTGCTTTAAAAAAAAATGTGCAGTTTTTTGTATACCAGTTATACCTCAATAAAGCTTAAGCAAATCTTTAAATTAAAAAAAAAAAGGACCCTGTTCCCTCTACCCTATTCTCTCTCTGTATAGGTAATCTAAAAAACATTGTTTATTTTTATTTTTTAATGTAAACATCTCCATATGTATATTTGCATTGCCTTCACTTTCTTAGGTAAATGAAAGCATTTTCCGCACATTTTTCTCAACCTCCTTTTTTTCATGTAGCAATATATGTTTGAGATTGTTCCATGGTAGTTTATAGAGCTATCCCTCTGCATAAATGCCCTTGACTGTTGTGTCATAGTTTACTCATTCAGCCTGTTTTTTGTGGGCATCAGGATTATTTTCAGTCTCACTATTACAAAGAGTTCTGCTTTGAGCGTATTCTCTGCTTTTATTTTAGTCTTTGCATCTTTGGGATAGATTTCTAGAAGTTGGATTGCTAGATCAAAGGACAAATGTGTGTGGACTTTTGTACGATTATTGCCAAATTCTCCTTCATAGCAATTGTACTATTTTGCAATACCAGCAAGAGTTGATGAGTGTCTGCTTCCGCAAAGACTTATCAGCAGAGCATGCCAACACACCTTTAGATTTTTGTCAGTCTAATAGGTCGGAAGGACTGTTTCAGTATAGTTTTCGTTAGCATTGCTCTTATAAGCTTTTCCGTGTGATTAAGAGTCATCTGGAATATAGTATGTGTCAGTAAATATTAAACTGATAGTATTCCTCTATAATGTCGAAATGAATTAAAATTTGAGATAAACACATTATTACATCAACAAAAGTGGAGGAAGGAAGGTGTTATTTTTGCTGCTGAAACCCAAGAATATTTACTTTGACTACATCAGCAATGTCAACGTGTAAGTAATCACAGGGAATTATCTGCTTAACAAGAAGGAGAAGGAATAGGGATTAGAGTTTTTTCTGATCGGAAAGAAAGAGGCTGTTACAGTTATCTTACCTGAAAAAGTTGGTAAAAATCATAGAAGTAGAAATATTGAACATAACAGAATTCATCAAATACCAAAATATTAGAACCCAGGATGCTCCCTGAAGCTTGAAGGAAGTGTCCATTCATTTGTTTAGTCATTATTTTAATTATTTTGTGGGGATTACTTATCATTTATGCCAAGTATTGTGTTACACTCTTTTCAAAAGAGTACGTACGTACAGCTAAATAGACTGCTCTCAGTGAATGGATCAAAGTCTTAGGGTAAATAACAGAAGAATTAATGTAGTTAAGGTTAGTAAGCGTGTAAGACCCGTCACTCCAAGAGATTAAAAAAACTAAAAGTGGAAAATTCTAAAAGGATTGGGAAATGTACAGAAATATGGGTTTACTTTAATGAGCTATATATAAAAAATCTATTTAATGGACAATTATATAACCAATAAGATGCATTAGAGGAATATTTAATAATATGGAAAATTTTTCGTAATACATTCAGATTATAAAGCAGGTCTAAAGAGTGGAATTTCATATTATATGAAATTTTAATCTTTCAGAAGGTAATTCATCAAAACATTATAGATAAGTATCTTTGGATAGAATTATGAGTTATTTTAATTTCTGTCTTTGTGTTTTTCCATAGTTTCAGTTTGTACAAGAAACATTATGTTTATATAGTCAGAGAATAAAACACAACAAAAGGAAAAACAAGCAATAAGAAGTGTGAGCCAAAAATCAAACAGGGGAAAACACTGGATAAATCTGTGGCCGACAAATCCATAATTGTTAACTTTGAAATAAGGCATTTTATGTAAATTATAAATTAAAATTGTATTATTTAATTTCAATCCTTTACAAAATTTAAATCATTTATGATTTCATTAAAAAGTTTTATTTCTGTAGTATCTTATAGTAAGGGGCTATGTTGAACATTTTTCTCTATTTTTTTATTTAAGAAAAAAAATCACAAACTTCTCAGCCTCCGTTAAAATAAAAGAAAAATAAATATCCTTATTATTCTTTACATTTTTTTTTTACTTGAAATGCTTTAATTTGGATATCTATCCTTGTGATAATTTGATCTCTGTTATAATATATTTCATCTAGGAATGTTCAGCTTTTACATGATCCTATGTCTATATCGTACTAACTTACATTATAAAAGTTTATTTGATTTAGTTTGAAACACTCATTTTAGATACAGCCTTTTTACATTTTTAAATATTTTTTGAGTTGGGGACTCACTTTGTCACCCATACTGGAGTACAGTGACACGATCATAACTCACACAGCCTCAAACTCCCAGGCTCAAGTGATCCTTCTGCCTCAGCCTCCTGAGTAGCTGGGACTAAAAGCATGCGCAACCATACTTGGCTAATTTTTTGGTTTTTTGTGGAGACAAGACCAGCTCTGTTGCCTAGGCTCAAACTCCTGGGCTCCAGAAGTCTGTCCGCTTTGGTCTCCCAATGTTCTGAGATTATAGATGTGAGCCATTGTGCCCAGCAGATACAGCCTTTTAAAAATTGAGTATGCCCACGAATTCGAGAACGGCCTGGGCAACTTGGCAAGACCTCATCTCTACCAAAAAAAAAAAAAAATTAGCTGGGCATGATAGCACACACCTGTAGTTCCGGCTATTTGGAAGGCTGAAGTGGAAGGTTCTCCAGAGCCCAGCAGGTCAACGATGGGGGCCATGAGTGTGCCACTGCACTCCAGTCTAGGTGACAGAGTGAGACTCCGACTCAAAAAAAAAAAAAAATTGAGTACTCAGCAAACTTGCAAAGCTCATTTTATGATGTAAGGCTGGTTTATTAAACTACAGAGTGACTCTCAAGTGTTGATAACTACTTAATATGCTACCCATGAAAGAGTTTCTAATCCTAAGAAATTATAAAAGAAAATCTTGAATAAAACAAATATTCAGTGTCTGACTTAGATATTACTGAGGCAAGCATGGCATTGTTAAGTGTGTCATAACCAGGACTGTCTTCATTGTTATACTTCTTAAACCTAAGAAAAATCAGAGCTTGAGGTGATGGCATATTTGATTCAGGTTGAGGTCAGAACATCCTCAACATCCACATTAACAAGATGGTGTCTGATCTCCTTTGCTGTGGTTCAGATTCTTGACTGTGTACCGGTAAGTAATACTAAGAAGATCTTCTATATAAATTGACATTATTTGAAAACAGACAAACCCAGATTACAATCATTCTGAATCTGTGTGTATGTCAAAAATTTTTTTCTTTAGAAAGAGTTGTTCTTTCTTGCCAGGCACGGTGGCTCATGCCTATAATCCCAGCACTCTGAGAGGCTGAGGTGGGGAGGATCTCTTGAACCCAGGAGTTTGAGCCTGGGCAACATAGGAAGACCTCGCCTCTACAAAATATCAAATATGCCATCACCCCAAACTATGATTTTTCTTAGGTATTAGAGGTATAGCTAGGCATAGTGGGGTGCCCCTGTAGTCCCAGCTACTCAGGAGGCTAAGGCAGAAGGATCACCTGAGCCCAGGAGGTAGAGGCTGCAATGAGCCTTGATCATACCACTTCGCTTTAGCCTGGGCAACAGAGTAAGACCCCAACTCAATAATAATAATAATAATAATAATAATAGTGTCTTTCGGTCAACATGCATAGACCTCCTATTCTGCAAGACTCCTGGGTTCCAGAGCATCTCAGCTGGGGCATCTGCCTGGGGAATGTTGGTCCACAGGGCCATTGTAGCTGGTGAACACCTCCAGTGTGTGTGCAGAGGTGGTGAGAGCAGAGTACTTCTCTTGCAACAGGAAGGTTTGAACCAGGAGGTTATGGGCTTACGGGCCCTTGGCGAACATCAAAGGAGAGGGTGAGAACAGATGGTGATGGCCTTTGTGTGCCCCGCTGAGGAGTTGTCACTGTTTCTGAAGCCTAGGTGGAAACATTTAGCCATTTAGTAGGGCACTGAGGAGGTGGCAGAGGGGAGAACAGTGTGGTTGGTGTTTGCTTCAGTGGGAAGGCGAAAATGGCAAATGATATGAAGCAATTGCAGTAACACAGCTATGATGGGAGCTGACAGGAGCTCAAAGGAAGGCCTTGGGAGAGATTTTAGAATGTAGACTTTTGAGGACTTGCTGGAAAAGCAAAAGGGGTTTAGTTAGCATCCCCAGGTATCTGCCTGGTTGACAGTGATTGGAAGTTGTGTTAGCTAGGCTGTAAGAGGAGCAGGTCAGGGTTAATTTTTTGTAGAGATGAGATCTCACTATATTGCCCAGAACTCCTGGGCTCAAGCAATTCTCCTTCTTGGGCCTCCTTTTTCAGCCTGGGAGTACCAGTGTGAACCATGGCGCCTGGTCCAGGCAGAGCCTTTGACTCCCAACTCTGGACCGACTTTCTTCCTTCTTAATTGTGCATTTTCCCCCTGACTAAAATTCATGAACTCTCCATGGACTTGTGATCTGCCTGTCTTTTAAGGAACTGAACTGAGGTAAAAACTGAATCATCCTATAAAAAAGGAAATATTGGATATCTTTCTTCAATTAGAAATGAATAGGCTTAATTATTGGTAACTAAACAATACACATAGTATATGCTTTTCAAGTTTACATATTTCCTTTGTTTTGGTTCTTTCTTCACAAATCTATGTTCGCTTAGAATAATATATGTATAATTGCAGTATTAGCAGAAAGAGACTTATAAATGTGATTATTTACATTAATTTGTAACAGAATATGATCTAATACAAATTGCTTTTAAAGGTAAGATATATCCATGGTAAAAGACTGATACTATCAAGAAAGGAAACTGTCTTTTGTATAAGGCTGAGTATTAACCCTTCTGCTTTGTTTAAAAACTCTAAGGTCTAAATAAGGTCTTTTGTGTTAGAAAGTTTTCTGCAAAATAAAAATAAGACGAGTCTTTGCTTTAATGTTTCATAAAATGTTTTCAGCCTCAATTCTGAGTTTTCATTTTAAATATCTAGGTTATACTAATCATCCTTCAATTTTTGCAATTACAGAGTGGGCTATTATTTGTACCCTATAAAAATATGTTGCTGAAGAACTTTGTGAAGGTGCTTGTTTCTCTTTTTCCCATGACAGAGTTAAAGCATTGGTCTTTCTTTGGAAGGCCATTTAAAGCTAAAACTATGCCTGTCTTCAGTTTCTGCAGAGTAAAGTGAAAATATTCATCAATGTGCTTTTGTGTCCTAAGGAATTGAGTTTGTTTCCAACATATAATGAGCAGCTAATGCCAAATTCTCTAGTTTCTGCTTTGTGTAGTGGAGTAAATGACAATAATAGTAAACATACGAAACAGTATTTGCTTCTCCAGAGGATTTTTTTTCTAATTTTAATCAGATTGTATTAAAATTGAAATATCATGGAACATTAAAGACTATTTTAAGTACACATGCCCTAATATCATTTTAAGAAATGAGTTCATATTACCAAAAAAATGACATTTCATTCAAATAATAGCACAGCATATTTGCATTTTGAAGTATGTTTGCTATTTGGTAATTAAAATTCTAAACTTTAATGCGTTAACCAAATAATAAACCTTCAAAATCTTTTATAGTATTAATATTAGCATTTCATCCTTCCTGACTAATTCTTAAAGCTACACTTTAAAAGAAAAGCATATTTAAATTTAACTAGGCCAGAGAATATGGAACTCTTTAAGTTGTACAACCTGTTTAATTTTTGCCCCGAAGTAATGGCTGTTTTTTGTTAGCAAATGTTCTTTTATTACTCAGTATATACTCAATATAAGTTTACCGTGGGATTTTGGGTAAATAAAACCATTATGCCCTTTCCCTGAATATAACAGAGAAACTTTATTCTTTCTAAAACCAATTTCTTCAAGTGACAGTTGGAAGACAGTCACTTTCAAAAGCTACTCTTTATGACACTTTTTGACTTTTTCTCTATCCTGAGATGAATGAAGAGAGAAGGTCATTTGAAATTGACCTCAAGTACTCCACAGTAATGTGGGTATTCTATGTTGATCAGCTGTTATCGACAACCAGTAATAATAAAGTAATAATAAGTAATAATAAATTTTATGTATTATTTCAAGTGATGGACCAAGGATTACTGATATCTTAATAGATGCTGTTCTTTTTAGTTGAGACTGCAGAAAGCATAGAGGATCTGAAATCCTTTTTTTAAAAAAATTGTTTTATAGAAGGGTCTCATCTTACTGTGTCACCCAGGCTTGAGTGCAGTGGCATAATCACAGCTTACTGCAGCCTTGACTTCCTGGGCTCAGGTACCTTCTGTGTCAGCCTCCTGAGTAGCTGGTAGTATTAGGCCACCACATGTGCATATTTTTTTTGCTTTTTTGTAGAGACTGGGTCCCACTATGTTGCCCAGGCTGATCTTGAACTCCTGAACTCAAGCAATCCTCTCATCTTGGCCTCCCAAAGTGCTGGGATTACAAGCATGACCAACCATGCCTGGCCAGGATCTGAAATCTTGGTAAAATCAAATGGAAGGTGCTGTCAGTTAAAGACAACTGATTAGAGACATACATACATTCCTTGATGGACAAGTCGGTGTACAAACAAGGATAAAGAAAGCAAGAATATAGATAACAGCAAGGACATCTTGGTACCTGAAAAACCCAAGATGGTTGCTCAGAAATTATTTCGGGCAGTCTAAGAAAGTTTAAATCTAAACTGGTAGTGAAGAAAGCCGAGATGCAACCAGATTTAAACTCTGGAACCTCTGAAAGGTGCTGGAATTGATGATGAAGTTGGGTAGAAGTGTGACTAAAACCAGGAGTTTTGTGAAAGTCTGAGAAGCAGTCAGACTCAGACCCTCTTCACACCAGCAGCAGGGTAATGTTGGTGAGCACTGGACTGGGAGACCCTGGCCCATGCAAGGAGGGGACTGCTGTGGAAATAAGGATACTGTGAGAGTTGGCAACCAAGGCTTTCCACCCCACTTTTCTTTTGGAGCACTGACAGCCAGATGTGTGTCTGCCCATTGCCCTTTTTTGTCAAATGGTGACTGGTATAGTATCGGTTAAGTAACATTTTATAATCTTATCATTGGTGTTTATGTTCAGCCTCCTGAACGTGTTATTGTCATTATTATTGTTTTGCAGGGAAAAATAAGTTGAAGATTACAGCACAAATATGTAAAGCCTCAAACTTTTTTTTTTTTTTTTTTTTGAGTTGGAGTCTCACTCTGTCGCCCAGACTGGAGTGCAGTGGCCGCTCCCAGCCACCGCAGCCTCGACCTGCTGGGCTCCGGTGATCCTTCCGCCTCAGCCTTCCAAGTAGCTGGAACTAC